>JANFOE010002348.1:0-52500 GCA_025667525.1 Glebionis coronaria
GAAACTTTCTATTTTTGGAAACTTTCTATTTTGGAAACTTGCTATTTTTGGAAAGTTACTTATTATTACACAGTAAGTATAATAATACAGGAATCACCAGTAATACTTAATCAGATTAATCAGAATACAAGATAAACACAGTTTAAGGCTTTAAACAGTGAACCATGACCTAAAACATACCAAATCAGCTATAATGAGACACAGAACCCAGTACGTAATCAGTGAATCGATACTTATACACGTATGTATTCATGTAGCATTAGTGATCCAGAAGTAGGAGTCTTTCTTCCGTTCATTTCACTGGACTTGAGGTACGGATTCCCGTCCTTTCAGTATGGACATTCCTTCCTTATTAGGATTTCCCCGTATGCAGCCAACTGTTTTCCCCAGCATTTGTTTTATTGTTTTGAACTGCTTATGTTAATTTAGCATAAACTATAGCCATATACAAGCATGACCAGTTTCACCTAGTTATGGAGGTACCATAACCATAGCATTGGAGGCACCGATGTTATGACTTCCCCACGGCGGAGTGATTTCTCGTGGCGTCCCTTTTCAGTTTGGCCATATTATTATATCAGTCGGGGCGTATGGGTGCATCCTAGTTACATGTTTTATTCAGTTTATCATGGTGAATGTGGTGTGTGCCTTGCACCCTTCACAAGGAGCTGATCCCTCCTACCCAAACCAGTATATTGATTTGAGGCATCCCCTCTAATCAGCATGATGAGGTCACCCCTCCAAGTATTCATGCACGTGACCTTTTCATGACCTATATGGGCTATGGTATTTATATGTTAAAACAGTTTTCACAGGTTAAACATAAGGCTTTTCAAACTATAAAACCAGTTTTCTTGATACTTAACCAGTTACTCAGAACTTAGTCTTCCGCTGCTACATGTTACATGCTTATCCTATTTCATGCTTTATTGTACATCCGTGCACTGAGCGTCTTGCTCAGCCGTTACTTTCCTTTCCATGTCCCAAAACGGCAGGTACCCAAGACTCGAGCATTTGGAGGACGCACATAGGATGGAAGCTGCCAGAGACTTCTTTTCCTTTTTGCCTTCATATAGTTATGCTTGTTTAGTCTTTATTCAGTTCATTTCCTTTATTTATGTTTTGGGCTTATGTTTGGGAACCGACGTTTGATTCCGGTTTTCCCTTTGGTCATGTATGTTTTACTACATATCACCTTGCATGCTTTGATGACACGCCATAATTACGCGTGACATTCCATTTATCAAAAATGGGGTGTTACAAGGTTAATGGGAGAAAGGAGATAACTTGGTAATAAACTAAAATTTTTAAAATTTTAGGGGTGGTGTTAATTTATGTTTTTATTATTAGATTATGAATTCTATTAGGTGATGTGTATCTGCTAATTCTTGGACTAATGAGCAGTTTTGATGCTTATTATGATGTGTTTATTTAGGGGGTGTTTGGGATAGCTTTTCTGCTCATATTTTGGCTTAAAAATAAGTCTTATTATTTTGTATTATCATGGTAAATATACTAATTGTAGGTCTAAGCATTTTTAAATATGAAATTTCCTACGACAACTCATGAGGCTACGTGAAAATAAGCAGATACGTGGTTTGTTTATCCAAACTGCTTATCAGCAAGTACTTTCATCAACTTTATGTTTTCGTTTATTGTTCTACTTTAAAGTCGAAGCCTTATGACGCCCAAAACTGTATGTAACCGCCTCGGGTTATAGGATACGGTTTCATGAACTTTTCAGTCATTAAGCGTAGGTGTTTTTAATTTTTTGTAAGCAAGTTGGATATACTACTTTATTAGACATAACTTTGCATCTCTTAATTGTATATGTTCTCAGTCCTTTTTATACAACCAAAGTGGTACTTTTGCAGTTTTTCTTCAATTAGTTAGCATCATTGGAATTACAAAAGGGCATCATGCTATGATATCACTATGATGAGAATTTTCAATCTTTTGAATTATATCAAACTTTTATTTGTAGGTACTGAAAAATCCGAGACGATTGAAATCGATTGTTAGTGAATGATATTATATAAGTTATTATAGTTGCCCCAATGTTTGATGAATTATTGGTTTTGTTTAATCTTATTTCTTTAGGTTGCCGCCATGGTGGGTAAGCTTTCAGTTTGAGGTTGTTTAATCTTAACCGTGACCCTATTTCAGGTTCGATGGAACTCAGTTTTATTATGAAAGGAATATAGTTATGGTGTAACCTCTACAAGGTTGAATGGCAGACTTATTTTTTATCAGCCCCTTATTTATTTAAGTTCCAAAGTTTGGTGGCTTTATTAGATTCTTGCATACTGTTTACCGTGAGTAGTTAATGTGGTATTTTTGGCAATGATGATTCCTGTATGAGTTGTATTTCTAAAAGTGTCGCTGCCCGTGGCGAGGTAACCAATTTCTTCTTTGGTTGTAGCCACAGATATTAAAACTTATGTTAGCCTGATTGGAATTTACATATGCCATTAATATTGCATCGATCGAGTAGGTTTGTGAGAAGTGTATAAGTAGTGCTTATTGTTTGTTGCTATGAACATGGCCTTTGGTAAAGCAGTAAAGTAGCCGATGTTACTTTTGATTGGCGATGATGGTACTTGAGCATTAACTCGGACTATGTGTCGCCTGGCAGGGCAAGCCTTTTACATTTGCAGCCACGACGACCATTACGCACAACTGTGGATTCATAACTTGCATAACTTGCTGCAGTTGTGGATTCACAACAAGGTTCAGATGATAATACGGTTCAGGGTGCTTTTTGCGGATAACTATGTAATTTTTTTTTCCTAAAGAGAATCGCCCTTTAATCCGAACAAGTTCAGGTCTTAAGTGGCGATACATGTGGAGAATCAGTCATATAAGATCTTTGGCTATTGCTTCAGGTACTTCTTACGTAACAGGTTTGGTTTATATAATTATCTGCTCACTTCAAATACAGCAATACATTTCATATAGACTTCATTAATCGTGGGAATTATTTTACATTCTTAAACTTGATATTTTTTATGAACAAAAATCAATGTGTTCTTTCTCCCTTGGTCCAATCACCCTATCAAAATCCTAAAATAGTTGCTAAAAAAGTAGAATAGAAAATGATAGAAAGTTTTACGTATTCTGACAATGAATTTTAAAAAATTACAGGTCATTGATAAGTGTGAAAACACTCATCAATTATGATCCAAATACCACTCAAAACACAGTCGAATACATTATTTTAACTGTAAATTATCAGAATTACGTGTGTATTTTGTGTTTGTGTATTTTCAGGTAACAAGATACATTTTTAGAGCAAAGACGCGTTTTCATGGATTTATTTGATAAAAGACGAAGAAAGAGAAGAAAGATGCTTAAAGGACCAATCTTGCCACTACTTCAAAGATCGAGGGTTCAAGTTGTAACTTTTGACAAAATGAAGGATGAAAAGAAAGAACTTAAAAGTTTTAACCACTTTTGAAACAAAATGTGAAGTTGAGGGACCAAAAAGAGAAATTGAATGGAAAGTAAACAAGTTTATACTTTGGTCTGTTGACCAAACTGGTCAAAACACATAACCAGACAACACGTTTCTTCGTTCCCAAATGAAGAGAGAGAAAAGGGATTACAGCCGACTTCATATCCTTTCTCCACCTCTTAACCTGCAAATCAAATTAACAAATAGCTACACGAAGATTCAGCCAAGGCTTTCAACTACAAAAACGTTCATCTCATTCTCCTCTACAAGCTGATACAAGTTAATTAAATCAAGATTGAAGAACAAAGAAACGCCCAATTTGGATTGAAGATGAAGAACGAGTATATCCTCGTATTTTACACGTGGCATCCAATCATTGGTGGAGCCACGTCATCCACCCTCTCTCAACGGCTATAAATAGAAGACGAGAGCCTCATTTGCAAGCGGTTAGACTAGGAGTAGAATTTCACATAGTAGTTAGGAGTAGTTTTAGATAAGTTCTCTTCTTAGTTTAAATCATTTCAGTTTTCTGTTAAGTTTGTTTCTTTTCAGTTTAGACAGTTGTAACCGAATGATTCAGTTTTCACCATTAATGAATTTTCTTTTCCTTCAAAGCTTTCTTAATCTTCTTTTCTTCATGAATCTGAGTTCTTGGAATTGTTTGCAATCTTACTGTTCTTTAATCTTTTGATAGTAAAAGCTTTATAGGAAATATTGTTTTAGTTAGTGAATGAATTTAGTTACAGTCTGTTAGGTGGTTACAACCATTTTTGATGGAATTAATGAGTTCATCACCAGCTTATTAGTTGATAGTTTCGAATCCAGTGTTCAGTATTGTTAAACAGTAAACTAGTTTTGTGATTTCTTTTATTAATAAGAAAGATTTGATTTCTAGTTGAAAAGTTTTTTTTTCCTTCAAAAGTATTTTCAGTAAAAAGTAGTTCATAGCTATTGAGTTTTTACTTTCATTGTTACAGCTTTCGATAGTAAAACTGCTCTAAAGCTCCGCTGAGTTTGTTTAAATACTCATGTTTTCAATTTGTTCTTAAGATTCTTTTGATTTTCTATTTCTTTCAAAATCTGTCACTTTTCACATGATAAGAGAAGTAGAATTTGTAAAATCATAGACTGTCATTGTTATCGAGAAATAGATTTCGTCCAGTTTTCTTTGCTCTATTTCAGTTTATGCAGGTTTTGGATTCGCAGTATGGTGGTAGCAGGCGTTTGCTCCGATTCCAGTTTATAGGTGTAGCGTATCTTTAGATTCAGTATTGGTGGTATTCTGTATTAAGCCGGCTCAGCGCCGCGCTTCTCGACTCAAAGGTCTAAACTTCGGATGAATCGGTTAAGCACGTTTTACAATTCCAGTTTGTAATGCAATTTTACTAGCTGTAATGATAGTTTTAGATTTTTAGTGATATTGCTTGAATTGCTCATTGTTATATGTAGTGTAATGATAGTTGATTAGGATTGTCATTTCTGTATGTTCAGATTGAATTTCAATTGAGTTCTAGTTGATTACCTGAATATTTTTAGGTTCATAAGAGTAGGAGTAAGTAAAGTTCTTGATTTCCTCTTGAGTTGTGTTTGGCATAAGAGTAGTATAAACGTGAACGTGATTGAGTTAGCTTTTGCTGTTAGAGTTTAGTCAGTTTAAGTTGTGCTAGGTTTAAGTACTGAGGTAGCAAATTTGCATTTAAGAAGTCAAGATTAAGTAGTGTTCATTAAGTAGTGTTATATAAATGGGCTTGTTAAATTTAAACGTTTGGCCTGTACTTGTATAAGTCAGTAAAGAATTTTAATTTGGTAACTGCTAGGTGAGTATTGGGCCAGTAGTTCATTATTTGCTTTGGGCTCATTCTTTTAATGAGTCTTGTATTGGATTTTTGTTAAATCGAGTGGTTAGGATAAAGTTACATTTGTGCATTCTAATTTTAGAGTTGTAATTTTGGTTTTACATATTGTCTTTTAGATTTTAAATTTTGTGTTGTCTAATTTGTAAATTTTGTTTTTTTTTTTATTATTAGTAGTACAAATTGAATTTTTGAATTGTTTTTACAATTTATGCATTTAAATGCTTTTCGTGCAATATGTTTTAGCGTAGTATGGTTACATATATAGCTATTTTTACCTTTTTAAGTGTTTTGTTTGTCAAGTAGCTTAAATACCAAATAATCTTTGTATAACCAAAAACAATCAAGTCTTAATTAGAAATTGTTAGATCAATTCGAATCGAGCTGAGAAGACAACTACACTAAAAAACGAAATATTAAATGGCGCCGCTGCCGGTTCTTTTCGTGAAGATTAACGATTTCGAGTGAGACGATTGGATTTTGGGATCCGTTCACCTTGTGAACGTTATTTTTACGTATTATAATCAAAAACATAAAAAAATCAAAAAGATAAAAAATACAAAAAAATAAAAAAAAAATCACAAAATCAATTCTTTTCCTAAAGAATTGAACCAAAAAAATAAAAAATCCAAAAAGTAATCTTTTTCCTAAAAGATTACAACAAAAAAAATATATATTATATCGATTTCATCGTTTTTTACGTAGATATAGTATTTTTTCTTAAAAAAAAACAAATAAATACAAAAATATTTTTTTTTATATTATTATATGTAGATACGTATACGTATAAAAACAACCAAGTTACATATCTTCCATAAGTATTGCCGAGGCAATACACCGTGTTGAGGGGCGTTCCGGTCCTTGACACGCGTATCGATCCAATTTAATTAAGCAAGAATAGATAAATACTTCCAATTGGCAATAATTCGAAGAATACAAACTACTAAAGTGAATAGATAGGCGACGTGCTATAAAATGCCGTCTAAGGGTCAATAGGTACTTAAGTGCTTCGCGCCACCTAACCCCCCGTTCACTAGTGCGTATTCTAAGAAGGAAGGCTTAATTGGAGGTCTTGCACCCAAGTAGTAATTATATATATACTTTCTTGTGGATATTTCATATCGAAACTCGAAGAGGATAATCTTATTCTTTTCAAAGTCGACCGAGGGCTACTCCCTCATTCCTCGAGTTTACTTACACGTGTACTCGCACACGTGTAAACATACCACCTTTGGTGTATTACTTCCTTCCTCGAGGAAGCTTTTAAACGTCATTATACTTGTATATACATTCGGCCACCTTGCTAAACATGGATACTCGTTCCATGTGGGAGATTTTGCAACAACGATCCGCTACCGCTAATTATCCGTCTTGTTCGACTTGTGGAGGTCCACACGATACTTATTTATGTGATCAAAATAATGTTTATTATGGGGAGGGATATGCTTATAATGGAACCGAGAACCCTAATTTTCAACTTAACACTCAAATGGACTACACTTGTAATGACTATATGGGATATTCCGGTTTTTCATCACAACCTCCACCATCATTTCATGATCAAACCTTTAATGTGCCATACCAAAACCAAGGATTTTCCAATTATGAAGGTTTTCAAAATAATGATACTTTTCAAGGCTATAATCAAGAAACCTTTCATAATCAAGGATTTTCAAACAATGAAGGCTTTCAAAATGATGAAAATTTTCCATGCTATAATCAAGATACTTTTCATAATCAAGGATATAATCAAGGGTTTAACCAAGAGAATATGCAAAATGTCTCTCAATTTCGTGAATCCTTTGAGAGGAGACTTCAAGAGATGGAAAGGAGAATACTTGGACGTTTCGAGGAAGATCGGCAAAGACAACTTCTCTGTGTACAATCTTATCTAACTCAAGGAGCTTTACCATGTGATATTGAGCCGTCTTTGAGAATTGATGCTGAGGATGATACTATTAGTGATCAAGGGAATTTTCAAGGTTACAATCATGAGAACTTTCATAATCATGACTCTTTTCAAAACTATAATCCACCTAATTATGGAAATCCACCTCCACCCTATTCTTCGACTTATTCATGTGAGTTTTGTGGAAAAGAACCCCATTATGGTTATGATTGTAGACCGAGGGATCCGCCATCCTATGTCCTTGATAATGTCAAGAAGTTTCATTCTTTACTTGAGAAAATGAACAAGTCGAACGATGACGTTTATAAGATGCTTGATGGTATGAAAAACATGAGCTACAAGGAAATGAAAGACACGCATCGATGGTTAAAGGAATTAATTAACTCTACTGAGGAAAAGGAAATTGAGTCTCGGCAATATGATGACAAGGAATTCGGTGATTTGTATCGTGAATCGTTGAAAAAATTTTCTTGTCGCCTCAGGAAATATTCAAATGATTTATTCCTTAAGACTCTTATAATCGAGGAAGACGGACAATACATGACTACTTTTACTCGTAGGCCTGATCCATTATTAGATGAAGATGCTGAGGGACCTTCGAGTTGTATGACACTTAATGATGACACACCTTCATCACCTTTACCTCACGTGGAACCCACCGACTCTTTAACCATGGGGGACGAGCCTCTTAGCACTAATACCAACACCGATTTGGATGGATTAACCGCTTCTAGTGTTGAGAACCTTATCCCAATCCAAAGAGAGCTTGAGTGTGTTTCCAATGAACCATGTGAAGAGCTTTGTATTGATACCTCTTCTCCTCATGATCACATTGAGATTTCATCACATGTTGACTTTCATGCTACTACTAGTGATTTTGGTGATTTTGATCTTGATGAATTGTTCAAAGAAAGGGATAATGAGATTGAGGAAGAGTTTATGCAAGATTTTCCACAAGTAGAGGATGATGATTGTGATTCTAGTGAGGCATCTTATGATATATTATCTGAGGACTTTTCATGTCAAGATGACATTCCTAATTTGGATGAAGATGTTGCTCATATAGAAGAAGTGGAAGATGTTCATATTCGAGAGGTTTTATCAAACGTCTATAATCTTATCTCTTCGATTGAAGCTTTGAATGAAAACCATAATGATGAGTCCATAGAAGAAGAACCTTTCATTGATATTTCTTCACCGGTTTTTGAGGTTGCACCTATTGACTTTCATGATGATATCATCCCTTTGAGTGAGTCTCTCAATACAACTTCTTTTGAGCCTTCTATTCCCACCCTCCCACCCTTGAAGTTGGTTATTGATGAAGATCCTATACTCTTAGAGCTTGATCCTTTTTCACCTATGGCACCTTTAGAACCCAAAACCTTTGATATGGATTCTCATATGGATATTGATGACACCATAAAGGCTTATCTTGCTAAAATTGATATTGAGGTTGATGATAGTGATTCTAATTGGGAAGAGGAGATTCGTCTTAGTGAGAACTTGCTTTTTGGGACCCTAGAGCCTACACCTCTTCCACAAGACACTATTTCTCTCGATCCTTCTTTTTCTATGCCTTCTATGGAAGATTACCCACCTTTTGATAATGATGAGGAGCCTAATATGGATATACTTGTTATGAATGTTTTGATACCTACACCTTCATATTCTTATGATGCTTTGATCACTAAGGGGGAATCTTCTATGGTTGATACGAGTTCATCTTCTTATTTTCCCATGAAGGGAAAGGTTTTTGATCCTGGGATACATAAATTTGAGACAAATTGGTTTTCATTTACTCCACTTAAGAGTGTGCCTTCGATTGATATGCGCTTCTTGTATGAGCTTACTTTGGTGATGCTACCTATTTTGGAGTTGTTCGAATGTCGAGATGGAAATTATGTATTTGATCCTGGAGTGCTTCCTATTTTAGAGATTTCGTATGTTGGACAAACTTGAGACACGTTGGACCGTTCCATTTATCGAGGCGGATATTGTAAATCTTATAGTAAATGGCAACGTGCTAAGTTTGAGTGTATCATGTGAGATGTGCTTCAAAGTGATATCCTTTATTCTCCATGATGGTTTCCCCAAGGACAACTTAATTCGGGGCCGAGTCGAGCTAGCGACTTAGGGTTAAAAAAACTCAAGCATTGAATAACTAGGTTAGAAAACGTAGAGTAGATTTTCAATAGGTTAGGTTTAATTAAAAGGATGTTATAGTAGAGTTGAAGTGGAGGGGTGCCTTTCTTCGTCTTTTGGTGTTTGTTTTAAGGGTTGCTCTCTCACATTTCATGCTTGGAGCTTATGGAGGAGGCCCGTGTATCTGGTTCACTTCGATTAGTTTTTGCTATTGTGATATATTAAACACTTGTGCTTAAAATGAATACCCTTTAGTTGTCTCTTCCTTAACTTGAGTTAAGCAAGGTTATCAATGTCATAAGTGTAGGGGAGTTCACTCCAATACTCTTAAACATTGAGGACAATGTTTATCTTCAGTGTAGGGGAGACTTCTATCGAAGTGACCTTACCTAGACCATTGCCTTAACTTCATGATAATTGGGAAAATTGAATTTTTCAACATTTTTCAAATTTTTGATCTACTTTGGCCAACAAAAATATGCATTCATGATTTTTGCATCAATCATTTTTTCATATCACATTTGCATTGTATATATTTCTTCTTTTGTTTTTCATCAAAATATATAAAAAGGAAAAAAAATATAATAAAACATGGTTTTAACAAGTTTAGATTTCTTTGACATATTAGGCCCGCCATGGATATTTTGACTCAACCCGAGTTTGCTTATTTTAGCACTCTCTAGCTAGTATCCTTAACCATGTAGTCCTTCATTGGTCTATTAGGCTAAGCTTCCACCAATTTCATTCTTTGAAATTTTAAATTTGTGGAGAATGGGAAATGATAGAGTTGAAGCAAGTGTAAAAGGGCTAGATAGACTTCATGGCAATTAATTGAGGCTAAACCCTTCTCTTCTTTACCTCCATTTTCTTCGCATGTATATAATTGTTAATAAATAATCAAGTACGGTTTTAATTGGTTTGTAATCTCTTATGCATTTTTGGCTAATCATTTATGGTTGATATGAGTACGTCTTAAGATTCTAAGTTAGCACGTTTTATGTGTACTAGACTTATGTCATGCTCCATATTTAGCGGGTGTTTTTCCTTTTCTTCTTTGCAAATTTCTTTGTGAGGAATAAAGAAAAATAAGAGCGGCTTATGAAAAAAAAATGAGTGGCTAGAAAAAAAAAATAAATAAAAAAAAAAAAAAAAAAAAAAAAAAATGCAAGACTCCCAAGAGGGGCAGTGTGGTGTTAATTATAGTGACTATTGAGTTCCAATATTACCTTGACGGGTTGCGGGGATTCAATAGATTGCTCCAATCCAATATTACCTTGACGGGTTGCGGGGTTGAAGATCCAAAATCTCAAAAAGATGCGGATGTAAATTATTGCGTGAGTTTTATTTTTCTTTCCTTAGCGAGTGTGTAGTTACTTATGAAAGCATGACATGAGGATTTTACACATAAGGCGAATGACTTATTACTCTTAATACGGACTTATATTAATTGTGAGCGGTTTTTCAAGTAATGGATGAGAAGATTACTTAGGATTAAAACCGTGCTTCCTTATTTTTGGATTTTACATTTCTATTATTTCACACTTGAATAATGACAAATTTGCCCACAAGCAATTTGCTCAATTAATAACCGGTTCCACATTTAATTGTCATGAATAAGTTGATGCACTTTTTACTTGTGAATACAATGATCCCATTTTTAAGCTTGGTATGGGGAAAGTGAAACTTGAGGGTGATAAATATCCATGGTACCCAAGCCCTAATTTTAGTCATTGAATTCTTTATGAGTTATTTCCATCAAAACCATTTATGAAAAATCAAAAATATATAAATAGAATTGTTTTCTTTGCATTGCATTGTAAATATTCAAAACCATTCATCATATAGCATAGTATAGTTTATTAAATCATAAAATGGCCAAGGTTGGTTAATTATGAGAAAAGTGTAACTTGGTGCTTTAAAATGCTGCATTGCATGAGGACATGGCAATGGTCAAGTGGAGGGGAGTTGATAAGTGTGAAAACACTCATCAATTATGATCTAAATACCACTCAAAACACAGTCGAATACATTATTTTAACTGTAAATTATCAGAATTACGTGTGTATTTTGTGTTTGTGTATTTTCAGGTAACAAGATACATTTTTAGAGCAAAGACGCGTTTTCATGGATTTATATTATAAAAGACGAAGAAAGAGAAGAAAGATGCTTAAAGGACCAATCTTGCCACTACTTCAAAGATCGAGGGTTCAAGTTGTAACTTTTGACAAAATGAAGGATGAAAAGAAAGAACTTAAAAGTTTTAACCACTTTTGAAACAAAATGTGAAGTTGAGGGACCAAAAAGAGAAATTGAATGGAAAGTAAACAAGTTTATACTTTGGTCTGTTGACCAAACTGGTCAAAACACATAACCAGACAACACGTTTCTTCGTTCCCAAATGAAGAGAGAGAAAAGGGATTACAGCCGACTTCATATCCTTTCTCCACCTCTTAACCTACAAATCAAATTAACAAATAGCTACACGAAGATTCAGCCAAGGCTTTCAACTACAAAAACGTTCATCTCATTCTCCTCTACAAGCTGATACAAGTTAATTAAATCAAGATTGAAGAACAAAGAAACGCCCAATTTGGATTGAAGATGAAGAACGAGTATATCCTCGTATTTTACACGTGGCATCCAATCATTGGTGGAGCCACGTCATCCACCCTCTCTCAACGGCTATAAATAGAATACGAGAGCCTCATTTGCAAGCGGTTAGACTAGGAGTAGAATTTCACATAGTAGTTAGGAGTAGTTTTAGATAAGTTCTCTTCTTAGTTTAAATCATTTCAGTTTTCTGTTAAGTTTGTTTCTTTTCAGTTTAGACAGTTGTAACCGAATGATTCAGTTTTCACCATTAATGAATTTTCTTTTCCTTCAAAGCTTTCTTAATCTTCTTTTCTTCATGAATCTGAGTTCTTGGAATTGTTTGCAATCTTACTGTTCTTTAATCTTTTGATAGTAAAAGCTTTATAGGAAATATTGTTTTAGTTAGTGAATGAATTCAGTTACAGTCTGTTAGGTGGTTACAACCATTTTTGATGGAATTAATCAGTTCATCACCAGCTTATTAGTTGATAGTTTCGAATCTAGTGTTCAGTATTGTTAAACAGTAAACTAGTTTTGTGATTTCTTTTATTAATAAGAAAGATTTGATTTCTAGTTGAAAAGTTTTTTTTTTCCTTCAAAAGTATTTTCAGTAAAAAGTAGTTCATAGCTATTGAGTTTTTACTTTCATTGTTACAGCTTTCGATAGTAAAACTGCTCTAAAGCTCCGCTGAGTTTGTTTAAATACTCATGTTTTCAATTTGTTCTTAAGATTCTTTTGATTTTCTATTTCTTTCAAAATCTGTCACTGTTCACATGATAAGAGAAGTAGAATTTGTAAAATCATAGACTGTCATTGTTATCGAGAAATAGATTTCGTCCAGTTTTCTTTGCTCTATTTCAGTTTATGCAGGTTTTGGATTCGCAGTATGGTGGTAGCAGGCGTTTGCTCCGATTCCAGTTTATAGGTGTAGCGTATCTTTAGATTCAGTATTGGTGGTATTCTGTATTAAGCCGGCTCAGCGCCGCGCTTCTCGACTCAAAGGTCTAAACTTCGGATGAATCGGTTAAGCACGTTTTACAATTCCAGTTTGTAATGCAATTTTACTAGCTGTAATGATAGTTTTAGATTTTTAGTGATATTGCTTGAATTGCTCATTGTTATATGTAGTGTAATGATAGTTGATTAGGATTGTCATTTCTGTATGTTCAGATTGAATTTCAATTGAGTTCTAGTTGATTACCTGAATATTTTTAGGTTCATAAGAGTAGGAGTAAGTAAAGTTCTTGATTTCCTCTTGAGTTGTGTTTGGCATAAGAGTAGTATAAACGTGAACGTGATTGAGTTAGCTTTTGCTGTTAGAGTTTAGTCAGTTTAAGCTGTGCTAGGTTTAAGTACTGAGGTAGCAAATTTGCATTTAAGAAGTCAAGATTAAGTAGTGTTCATTAAGTAGTGTTATATAAATGGGCTTGTTAAATTTAAACGTTTGGCCTGTACTTGTATAAGTCAGTAAAGAATTTTAATTTGGTAACTGCTAGGTGAGTATTGGGCCAGTAGTTCATTATTTGCTTTGGGCTCATTCTTTTAATGAGCCTTGTATTGGATTTTTGTTAAATCGAGTGGTTAGGATAAAGTTACATTTGTGCATTCTAATTTTAGAGTTGTAATTTTGGTTTTACATATTGTCTTTTAGATTTTAAATTTTGTGTTGTCTAATTTGTAAATTTTGTTTTTTTTTTATTATTAGTAGTACAAATTGAATTTTTGAATTGTTTTTACAATTTATGCATTTAAATGCTTTTCGTGCAATATGTTTTAGCGTAGTATGGTTACATATATAGCTATTTTTACCTTTTTAAGTGTTTTGTTTGTCAAGTAGCTTAAATACCAAATAATCTTTGTATAACCAAAAACAATCAAGTCTTAATTAGAAATTGTTAGATCAATTCGAATCGAGCTGAGAAGACAACTACACTAAAAAACGAAATATTAGTCATCATTGCTGAAGACACCTACAAAAACATCTCAAATTATGACTTGAAAAATACACAGTGGCTAACACCAGCTCCTAATCATGCAAATGTTGTAAGACATTTACTAACTGCTGCTGATTATCCCATTGGAATACTCTTCTTATATGCAGTTGGCTTGGCGTTGTTCGGTCTAGATGTATTTTTGACAGGGCTCAACTTGGTGATCGTTGATAGTGGCGTAAGATGCAGAGGTTGAGGTGGGGAAGGCAAGTGGAGAGGGGCATCAAAACTTGCAGATTCACGCTTTACGTTAATTAAACCTTACACCGTATGTACAAAAATGGTGTGCACAAGGCCATTTTTTGCAGCTATATATTTGTTGTCCACATAATGCCATACTGCATTAAGAACAATATACCACGTACATGTTCCTTCGTGAGGCAGCTTATAATTTTGCACATGGGTTCATTTTTTCATCATTTACTTTTTTACTTTGAACTTATTAATACATTATGTGACACCACATGTTGGACCAGAAGAAAAATAACCTATAGGAAAAAAATGCACACAACAAGACCCGTCGCGTTCATTAACCGCAGCGAAGCACGGGTCTTCCATCTTGTTTAACTATCAAATAGCAATCAAAATACCTACCACATTAAACAATCCATCTAATTTTTTTAATACAAACACACGTAAATAAAATTTATATTAAAAGAAAAAATTAAAAACTAACCCGTCAAATATAAATACATATAAATATAATTCTAAAAAAACATAAAACATAAAAAAAAAAAATAATAAAATAAAATAAAACCAATTTTCCAATATACTAACTCTAAATGCTATAGCTAACCTTCATAACTTAACTTCACAATAAAAAATACAAATACATATATCTTACCTACAAACCCAATTTAACCATTAAATAGCAATCAAAATACCTGCCACATTAAACAATCCATCTAACTTTTTTTATTACAAACACACATAAATAAAATTTACATAAAAAACTAAAAGCTAGCCTGTCCATCGAACGGGTCTAAAGACTAATATATATCAAATCAAATCAAATCAATCAAATCAAATCAAAAACAAATCAAATCAAATCAAATCAAATCAAAATCAAAAACCCTTATATAGGAAGGATGGTGAAACAATTCCTTAAATACAAAATTCTATTAAAATGACACATGTAATTCATTAAAGGGTTTCCATAAACGCTTCAAAAATAAAATATGAACTACAAATGATGCCTTAAATACAAAATTCTATAAAAATATATAAGGAAGGATGGTGAAACAATGTCTTAAATACAAAATTCTATAAAAATGATTCCATAAAATGGTTCAAAAATAGAATAGGATGATGCCTTAAATACAAAATTCTATATAAATATATATAGGAATAACAAATGATGCCTTAAATACAAAATTCTATAAATATATACAAGGAAAGATGGTGAAATAATGCCTTAAATACAAAATTTTATAAAAGTGATTCCATAAAATGCTTCAAAAATAATAGGAATTACATATGATGCCTTAATACAAAATTTTATGAAAATGATTCCATAAAATGCTTCAAAATAAAATAGGAATTACAAATGATGCCTTAAATACAAAATTCGATATATATATATATATATGAATTATAAATGATGCCTTAAAAACAAAATTCTATAAAAATATATAAGGAAGGATGGTGAAACAATGCCTTAAATACAAAATTCTTTATAAATGATTCCATAAAATGCTTCAAAAATAAAATAGGAACTACAAATGATGCTTTAAATACAAAATTCTATAAAAATTTATATAAGAATTACAAATGATGCCTTAAAATTCTATAAAAATATATAAGGAAGGATGGTGAAATAATGCCTTAAATACAAAATTGTATAAAAATGATTCCATAAAATGCTTCAAAAATAAAACAGGAATTACATATGATGCATTAAGTACAAAATTCTATAAAAAAATATATATAGGAATTAAAAATGATTAATTAAATACAAAATTCTATAAAAATATATAAGGAATGATGGTGAAACAATGCCTTAAATACAAAATTCTATAAAAATGATTCCATAAAATGCTTCAAAAATAAAATAGGAATTACAAATGATGCCTTAAAAACAAAATTCTATAAAAATATATGTAGGAATTACAAATGATGCCTTAAATATAAAATTCTATAAAAATATATAAGGAAGGATGGTGAAATAATGCCGTAAATACAAAATTTTATAAAAATGATTCCATAAAATGCTTTAAAAATAAAATAGGAATTACAAATGATGCCTTAATACAAAATTCTATAAAATATATACAGGAATTACAAATGATGCCTAAAATACAAAATTATATAAAAATATATAAGGAAGAATGGTGAAACAATGCCTTAAATAAAAAATTCTATAAAAATGATTCCATAAAATGCTTCAAAAATAAAATAGGAATTACAAATGATGCTTTAAATACAAAATTCTGTAAAATATATATATGAATTACAAATGATGCCTTAAATACCAAATTCTATAAAAATATATAAGGAAGGATGGTGAAACAATGCCTTAAATACAAAATTCTATAAAAATGCACAAAAATAATATTAATTTCAAAAATAAAATAATATAAAAACATATTCTTAACATTAACATATAAAATATTTATTACCTCATAAAATTCAAAAATACATAAAATATTTATACAATATTATTAAAATTCTATAAAAAAATTATCTAACAAACTTATTCATACCGTTAACGTATGCAAATTCAATTAACTATAATATTATTAAATAAATAAAATATATTAAATTACGTTATTTTTGTCTATTTATGCTACATTATTAAAATATCAATGCCATAACTAACACTATATATACTAAACTTCTAATACAAACACACATAAATTCAATTTTCATTAAAAATATATATACTTAAAGCTAGCCCGTCCATCGGACGGGTCTAAAAGGCTAGTATATATATATATATATATATATATATATATATATATATATATATATATATATATATATATATATATATATATATATATATATATATATATATATATATATATATATATATATACTAGCGTCGTAACCCGCCCAACGGGCGGGGTCGTTTCGTAAATATTTTTTAAAAGTACGTTTATGTATTAGTTATATATGTTGGCAGTAGGTTCTATTTTTTGTTAAAAGAAAATTAAAAGGTAACTGATCTTTGATATATTTAAGTCTTGTCCCACCCAATGAACATGTTTTATCCCATGTGAATCTTTAGTTACGTAAATATAGGTTTGTATTTTTTTTCCGAAAATTAGCTTCGTCAATTAGCTTCGTCAATGAAACACAATATCAAAAGAAAAAGCCAAAAAAAATATAGTATTTCTATTATATGATGTTGAAGTAATTACCTCTCACCGAACTAACTTAACTTTTTAATAGAACAATTTAATTCATATGCAGATGAATGGTTCAACTTAATCATATGTACAGGTGAGAAAAACCCGTTTTTTTAAACCGGCTTTTCTTAAATTGGTCAGATAGTTCGTAGTTGGTTTAATAAAATGGCAAGGGTCGGTTTAAGAAACGGTGAAAACTTAATTAAAATCGAATTGAAGCGATTAAAATCCGGTTATAACCTGATCCTATCCGGTTAATATTCGGATAAAATCTAAACAAAAACCGGGTTTTAGTCAAACTAATTTGTTGACCGATTGACTCTAATTGAATCGGTTTAAAACCGTTCTGGTTTCGAAAAAACAATTTGCTTATCTCTAATCATATGTATGTTATTCGATTAGTGAGACGTCTTTGCGTTGATAAGCTTTCACCAAGTTATATTTATACTACGCAAGTGGTACCATCTTTGATAGTGCATACAATTATTGTACTATATGAAGTAGGAAATGTAACAAAGTATTACTAAGTAGTCAAAATAGGAACAGTCGTTCAAAATGGTACTTTAGGACATCTACTGTGGATGTAGGAACAGCCACAAACAACAAATGGCTTTTCTTAAATATTAAAGTAAATTATGAGAAAGCATAATTTACAATAATTTAGCACCACAATGAAGCAGGCGAGCAGCATAAACAAATATTGTGCCTCTGAAAGCAATAAAGTTCATCGGCATATCTGTCAACTTTAGTGCCTTTTAATATACTTTTATGAGCTTTAGGCCAGTTATTTCTTTATGCGGATTATGGAAATCTTTAATAGGCATTATTGAATACAAAATTTTATCGTTAGACAAATATTTCTCTACTTCACGATAAGCAAATGTTATATAAACTTAACCCCCTTATCAGACGTCGGACTACATGGTTTAGTTCTAAACATTCATACAAGAAAAAACATAGGGTCCGTTTGGTATGAAGCCGGGTTTTACTTTGGGTGTGGGATTATAAAGTGGGTGGTTTAGGTTAGAAAGAAAAAATATAGGAGTTATCAAGAGATTGTATTAATAGTTGTTTGGTTTATGTTGGGTTAGGTTTAGATTTTAAAATTTATTTATTTATAAAGATTTAAATATGAATTTAATAATGAAACTAAATTGTAATGTAAATAATGAGTGGCTGTTAAGGAAAGTGATGTGGGGCCTGTCAGGGGTTTTCACAAAAAGGTACATATGAGATGGGATTTATAAAACCCCTTGAATTAAGGGATGAGGTCAACTTTCAAAACTTGAGAATATGTACCAATCGTTAGTTTTAAAATCAAACCCTTTTCTTTCACAGAAAAGATGGAAACCAAACGAGCCCTGAGTTGGCACAATTATACTACCAACAACAGGAATGAACACCACTCTAAAGAGAATTAACCGACCTATTTCATGGACTTGAATGAGTTGTTTGTTATCCAGCAGCAGCTCCTGTTGCATGCTTATCAGGTTCATCATCTTGCTTTCTTCACATCCTAATTCTCTTACATTCATACTTGATATCTATTTTCTAACGTCAGTAATCATCACGAGCATCTACTTTTTCTCATTTCCTTTGCGCCTTTTTCCAACTTTTGTTAACACAACATCCACATCCACCCCTTTGGTGCTCGTCTACCCGGCCCTTATTCGTTTAAACTTTGAATTTCAATGGAGTAGTCGTAAGTACAGGACATGAATTCACTTGTACAAAATCAACAACATTTATCAATTTAACAGTTCCCGTTTGGTTGACTTGTAAGTAGAAATACACCATATGACACATATGCTACAACTTTGATTCATTTTTTATTTGTGCAGACTCTAACAGGAACTAGGGACCGGCCACTGGCAGAGAACAGGATTAATCGTATAGCAATCTATGCTAACCCTCTTGGGCTAACGGTACAAGGGTATTTAGGATGTAAGGCTCATACCAAGGCTTCAACACCACCATCTGACGCGATTGCTTCAATGTTTCTTTCGTTGAATGGCAATTTCCATAAAGCACCAGCTGCTTCTTTACACCTGTCGATAGAACATCAAAGAACTGCTAGATTGATAGTGTCCTACTCTGACTGAAAAATGAGCCCTCAAAATTTCATAAACGACACAATTCATAAAAAAAGAAAGATAAAAGAACTTCAACTTACCGATAATCGCACATTATTTTATCACTTACAAAATTTACACAAAAGTATCTTCCTGGTCTTGCATCTGGTTTGTTTAACATGTTTGTGGTTTTGCTGCAGGAAAAATTGGTTGCCACCAATTATCACTTGAACGTATATGTTGGTTGGAAAAATTGGTATAGGTCCTACTTGTTAGCTTATAACTTACTCCATGGAGGACCTATTTATTATTAAGCAGCTACCCATAACAAACACACCTCAACTGACCTTGCTGTAATAAGAAGAATAGAAGTACGCATTTACCTGAACCTGTTGCAACAACTAAATCACGGTTATATATGTTAACAAAGTAAGGAAGCCCGCAAAATGATCTACAAACTAATTAGTGTGAAAAGTTTAAAATCAGAAACGGATATCCTAATCAATTAACTACACAGTACTAATTCGCCAAGCTTCTATAATTACTTTAAAAAACATATGATTTAGTTACCTCAAAATAACCATTTTGCTCTCCCTCAAACGTAAAGCCATATTCAATGACATTCTGGAGCGCTTCTCCATTTTCCTCCGCATAACCTCTAGCTAATGGAAGTGTATCCACTATTAGATACCTATGCTTCGTATTTTTTTAGTTAGGCATGTTAACTGCATCGTGGCTTTCGGATATTTGGTGGGACAATTTTCTTCCCATCTATAGTCATCCTTAAATGTGTTATGTAATGATTGGAGTTAATATATCAATCAGCTGAATAAAAAAGCACATACATATGTAGTGGATCAGAAACTTCAACCTTTCATTGTCGTTCCCTGTGGCTTTCTTCTAGAGCCTAAAATCAAACCCGCACTTTCGGTCACCCTCTACATCAGGAAGATCTTTAGTAATGGCAATGACTAAAGAACATAATGTAACAAATGTTGTGATGAAAGCCACTGCTGAGTTGTGAAAATTTGAGATTAATAGGTCAAATTCAAATTATGTCAATTCAGATACAAGTTCACCGTGGGCCAGGCTTCAGATGTAACATGTCAAATGGGTATAATCGATTAATTAATAATTAGGCTGCAAGTCACTCAAAGTGTATACATAACGCATACAACCTCTTGAATGGTTAAGCTCCTTTACTCAGATAGCAAAAAGATAAGATTATTTTTTTTCTTGAACTTGTTTTGAGCCATTTATGCGATCTCCAAAGCCACCCATTAACTACTGGCAATTTTAGCGTAACAGAGGGACTAAAACACAAAATGAATACAGACCTCCATCAAAATGTTAATCCCAAAGCAGCTCTCACCGAATAATATACACCAAAATTAAAAAGGAATCCTCTTACCTGCAGAAGTAACAACGCTAGTCATATGATGCATCCCATTGTAGTTTGCATTCAATTTTTTAAACAACAAATTTGTAAGAAAAAAATATCCAAACGTAACGCTGTTAACAGAAATAACAGAAAGTACATGGCAATAATAAGAAATGCAAAAACAAGAAATCTCTTCATTCGAAGTGGCGGAGCTGAATATATTGTTCCCAGTAAAATACCAAGATAATAAAGGGAGGTAATGAACTATCCAAAGTTCATAGCAACAATAATAACGCCTACTATTTCAAAGTTCAAATCCCAACACCAAAAACCAAGTTGACTGTACAGAAAGTTCTCCGGCAGCAATCGGTAAATAAGGTTTGTTCACCCTGAAAAATGAAATCAACTTCAAATACAAACATAAATAATAATGTTATGTTGTATATTTCCGGTATGGATAGATAGAAAAATACAATGAGCTTACTTATCAATTACGATGTCCTGAATTTGGTTGATGCTGACTACCTGTATAAAGAGATGAAAATCCTAATGATGTTCCACGAATCGGGTGGGGTCATAAAAATCTCCAAAACGCATCTTCAAAGTCTGAAACTTTATTCAACGATGGATCGGATCCAGATGTACTTACGCATGTCACCATCACAGACACTCCTGCGCGCAAACTTCATTGGTTCGGATTTTTTCCACTGATTACTTGATATCAAAAGAAGGTATGCGAACAAGTGCATAGTATAAATTGTATAAGAAACATGTTCTACAGCTTGCATCTTAGATGATTAGCAATCACAACCAAATAATGTGCATCCATATTTTCATTGAACACAATCTTTATTCTCAGAGACAATTAAAATGAATATCACTACAAACATGACTGAGATACTTATTTCCAACAAATACGACAGCATAGTCACAAATGAAACTGCATAGAGAAAAAAACGTGAATTCGTCTTGGTTATGCACACCATGTCTACTGACCCCATCAATAACTTTTGACACCGATATGATATCCACTTGAAGTCTGGGTATGAGTCCACTTTAATTGTACCTTGTCCCGTATACATGCTTTTATTCATATATACTATACATGTGGGCCAGTATGTTCAAAATTTGAAGGGTAAAATTTTGCAAGAAGATGAGAGAATTTAATGGTAATAGAAGCAATCAATGAGAGAGTTATCCACCTATTTCATGGGATTGAATTTCTAAAATGGCAGTTGTGCTTCTTTGTTACCTGCATAATCCATAATCCAAAAATGAGTTGCTACTTCACATTTTACCAAAGACAGTTCTGTTGATAAATAATTAATTCGCGCACACATTTGATAGTAAATGCATAAGTTCTTGTAACTCATCACTAGAAAAAACCAATTTAATCAAGAACATGGTAATATTATGATTTGCGTGAAAAAGGTTGCAAAAGAAGCTGCGGAAGTCAGGCAGCAAACTAAAGAGAAAGTAGAAAAGAGAAGGAAGATGGTTCATGGTTATCCGAGGTTCATTTATCTGATTCTCTAGCAGCTCCTGATGCAAATGAGCAACATCACCTTTCTAATCCTGCACCATTTACATGCTTGGTTCTATAAATGACCAAATTTATCAATACAATTCTTTTGGAAATTGGATATCGTATGCCAAGTCTCATGTTCACCCTTTAAAAAGGTTGCCAGTGTGAGGTATCCGGTACTTTCTCGGTTATTAAAAGGTACACAAGTTATATTTTGGACCTATTTTTTGTGAAATATTGCACTTATGTTGCCTCACATTGGAAAATTTGGTTTTATGTTACGTTTCATACGAAATTTCCTTATGAAAATAAGTAAAACTTGCCTCATACCTTTCTGATGAGCCACAGGCTGATGTGATCCTGGTCTCCAAAGCCTAACAGATATAATAATGGCTGATTCAGTCGAACTCTCATTGTGAAGTAACTTGACGAAGAAACACAATAGCATCCAGTTCACCAAAATAAATATGTGCAAAGCTGTTATTTAGTTTCTGCTATGTATCATGAAAAGCTATGAAATATATATCATAGATGACGGTAATGTAATTGTTGGTATATGTTATGTCAGCAACTTACTTTTGTTGGCAACATGTTAACTTTCTTTTCCTTTTCCCAAACACGCTAGAACCTGTAAAAAATATCAGGAAATATACATAAAGATAGCCGATGTTATATAACAATAGGGACCATAAAACAAATGACGCACTCACATGTGCGGACACCGGTTTAAGGTTCAGCAAAATTCGAATCTTGTATTAAATCAAGTGGTACAAAGCTTTGTTAATTTATTTAAAGAGAATGGATTACGGACTCCCGTGTCGCCAGCTACTTTTGGTGGTATTTTGCAAGCAGTGGCTGCACTTTTTGCCTGCCCGCAGCTAAAAACATAAATCAGATAAGCTCGCGAGCCTGAAAATAAGGTTAAACAAACAGCTTCAATTCATTAACACAAATAATGAGAAGATCATTTGCAGCATAAGGTTAAAGAGGACAGTAGTGAACGAAAGCTAAGAAGATCAAGTATTTACTCTGTTCTTTCAATGACGAAAAGTATTGCTACTCTAACCATGTCTCACACTTTGGTGATGAATTCTTGCTGATGAACGTTTGTTGATCACGGCGCTTGCTAATGATCGCTTGCGAACGACTGTTTGTTGATTATGGCTTCGTTGTTGATGATTGCTTGCGAGCGGCTGTTTGCTGATCACAGCTTCGTTGCTGATGATAGCTGACCTAAAGATGAGTAAATAAAGAAAGCTTAACATTTGGAAAACCAAAAAAGAAAAAGCGTATAAAAACAAATGTTGGCCAAAGATTAACTGGCACATAATTCATGAACTGGTGCATTCACTATTGTATCATCAGACGACGCCCCTCCTTGTCGCAAACAACCATGACATAATTCATTTGTTTTAGTGATAAGTTTGTGATATGCTGTGATTTGAGCGAAAGTGGCAAGAGAAAACCTAAGAACTTACTTTGGTATTCCTTTATTACAATTGAGTACCTTCTTGGTGGAACATGATGAACAAAATTGTTTACATTGTCCTATGTTGTTTAGACAATCTCCAATCAAGGTAGCACACACAAAAATTGACAATTAAAGTCTATGTCTTTTGCTTAAAAAAATTAATTGGTGTATATTTGGCATTTCCTTTTTAAATAAATCTCGCTCTGATTATCAGAGTGTTTTTCATGTCATATAATAAGTTTAGGGTTAGTTGAGTCACACAAATGGGGTGTTTGGGATTTACATGAGACAGAAGACATATGGTCTTCAGTATATTAAACCCTTGGTTTATCATGTAAATAAAGATAGATAATTAAATCCGACCTGTTTGCTTGAGGGACTACGTCCCCAAGAAAGGCGGACGCTCTGGCCTTCTAATTCAGTACCATTTAAAATTGATAAGGCGTTCTCTTCACAAGCTCTAAAACAACGAAAACATATGAAAAGAAAGTTCAACAAACAGATGGTGACAAAAAAAATATAACAATTCTAGCTAGTCGTACATGCTTACATTCCACAAGTATAAAAAAAGAAGATGTCGCTTAAAAATATATATACCTTGAAAGTTATAACTATACTTACCATCACCAACTATATGCTACATGGATTGACACCAGCAAGCATTGTCCTGCCCATACTGCCACCTCTTGTGACGTGAAGTCAAAATAAACAAAATTTAGTTGCAAAATGCAGATTCAAAAATCGTCAAAAGATGACACCGAGTAAACACGTCCTTTTCAGTTTCAACAAACCTGATTTACAGCAACATGATCTACCTCAATAGCTACCACTTCCTCGGGTTTAGTTGGCTTATCAATCGCTTTGGCTTCATTCACAGGATCTGCATCAAGATTTTCAATAGAGGCTCATCCTTTTCAATAGTAGTCTCCATAACTGTGATCTCAGAATCTCCCTCCTCTACTGGTTTGCTGTCAGCATCTGAACCACCTTTCTCTTCATCGGATGGTGAAACAAACTCAGGAGCGTTTGTAGGGGGACTGGATATATTCTCCATGTTCGTAGAGTGAGATTCTTCCTTCTGCTTCTTGTACATGGCTTTCTTAAAAAAACAATACACAAATAATCTTAGTACAACCCCACAATATTAACAAATAATCAACTTCATTGCCATTTACATCATCCTCTTACATAAAAACGAAGTCTTTTGAGCGTGTACATTTATAAAAAGTAGTCGGTCACTGACAAAAATAAAGAAATAAATAATCACTTGTACCTCCGATAACAAAATTTTGCATTCAAATACAGCAGATACAGGTTCCCTGTCTAAATTCATCATGCTTGTGCACTGATAAAAAGCTCAGGTTGAGTCAGATCATCAGCTACATCAATCCTCGAATGGTAAGCTTTTGAGATAAGAGCGCCACCCATTAACTACTGGCAATTTTAGCGTAACAGAGGGACTAAAACACAAAATGAATACAGATCTCCATCAAAATGTTAATCCCAAAGCAGCTCTCACCGAATAATATACACCAAAATTAAAAAGGAATCCTCTTACCTGCAGAAGTAACAACGCTAGTCATATGATGCATCCCATTGTAGTTTGCATTCAATTTTTTAAACAAAAAGTTTGTAAGAAAAAATATCCAAACATAACGCTGTTAACGGAAATAACAGAAAGTACCTGGCAATAATAAGAAACGCAACAACAGGAAATCTCTTCATTCGAAGTGGCGGAACTGAATATATTGTTCCCAGGAAAAGACCAAGATAATAAAGGGAGGTAATGAACTATCCAAAGTTCATAGCAACAATAATAACGCCTACTACTTCAAAGTTCAAATCCCAACACCAAAAACCAAGTTGACTGTACAGAAAGTTCTCCGGCAGCAATCGGTAAATAAGGTTTGTTCACCCTGAAAAATGAAATCAACTTCAAATCCAAACATAAATAATAATGTTATGTTGTATCTTTCCGGTATGGATAGATAGAAAAATAAAATGAGCTTACTTATCAATTCCGATGTCCTAAATTTGGTTGATCTTGACTATATAACCATTCCCACATATTAGAGCAATGAAACCGGAAAACGCCTTGAAAACCAGTGACCATCGAATCAAATATGGATTTTCAAGCACTGCACGTGTTACTAACGACCTGTATAAAGAGATGAAAATCCTAATGATGTTCCACGAATCGTGTGGGGTCATAAAAATCTCCAAAATGCATCTTTAAAGTCTGAAACTTTATTCAACAATGGATCGGATCCAGCTGTACTTACGCATGTCACCATCACAGACACTCCTGCGCGTGAACTTCATTTGTTCGGATTTTTTCCACTGATTACTTGATATCAAAAGAAGGTATGCGAACAAGTGCATAGTATAAATTGTATGAGAAACATGTTCTACGGCTTGCATCTTAGATGATTAACAATCACAACAAAATAATGTGCATCCATATTTGCATTGAACACAATCTTTATTCTCAGAGACAATTAAAATGAATATCACTACAAACATGACTGAGATACTTATTTCCAACAAATACGACAGCATAGTCACAAATGAAACTGCATAGAGAAAAAAACGTGAATTCGTCTTGGTTATGCACACCATGTCTACTGACCCCATCAATAACTTTTGACGCTGATATGATATCCACTTGAAGTCTAGGTATGAGTCCACTTTAACTGTACCTTGTCCCGTATACATGCTTTTATTCATATATACTATACATGTGGGCCAGTATGTTCAAAATTTGAAGGGTAAAATTTTGCAAGAAGATGAGAGAATTTAATGGTAATAGAAGCAATCAATGAGAGAGTTATCCACCTATTTCATGGGATTGAATTTCTAAAATGGCATTTGTGCTTCTTTGTTACCTGCATAATCCATAATCCACAAATGAGTTGCTACTTCACATTTTACCAAAGACAGTTCTGTGTGATAAATAATTAATTCGTGCACACATTTGATAGTAAATGCATAAGTTCCTGTAACTCATCTGTAGAAAAAACCAATTTAATCAAGAACATGGTAATATTATGATTTGTGTGAAAAAGGTTGCAAAAGCAGCTACAGAAGTCAGGCAACAAACTAAAGAGAAAGTAGAAAAGAGAAGGAAGATGGTTCATGGTTATCCGAGGTTCATTTATCTGATTCTCCAGCAGCTCCTGATGCAAATGAGCAACATCACCTTTCTAATCCTACACCATTTACAGGTTTGGTTCTATAAATGACCAAATTTATCAATACAATTCTTTGGGAAATTGGATATCGTATGCCAAGTCTCATGTTCACCCTTTAGAAAGGTTGCCAGTGTGAGGTATCCGGTACTTTCTCGGTTATTAAAAGGTACACAAGTTATATTTTGGACCTATTTTTTGTGAAATATTGCACTTATGTTGCCTCACATTGGAAAATTTGGTTTTATGTTACGTTTCTTACGAACTTTCCTTAAGAAAATAAGTAAAACTTGCCTCATACCTTTCTGATGAGCCACAGGCTGATGTGATCCTGTTCTCCAAAGCCTAACAGATATAATAATGGCTGATTCAGTCGAACTCTCATTGTGAAGTAACTTGACGAAGAAACACAATAGCATCCAGTTCACCAAAATAAATATGTGCAAAGCTGTTATTTAGTTTCTGCTATGTATCAGGAAAAGCTATGAAATATATATCATAGATGACGGTAATGTAATTGTTGGTATATGTTATGTCAGCAACTTACTTTTGCTGGCAACATGTTTGTTAATGCAATAAATGCCTAAAAACGTTACTTGCATTTTTCGGTCTCGCCTTGTTTTGATTACGACAATATGTAAAAACAAGCATTTACAAAAACAACGAAAAATGAATTCTTGAGTTCAAGTATTTTTCATTTTACCCATTTTCACTTAAGGTGTGGATAAACAAGTACTAACCTTAATCAAGTGATCAAGTGATTTAATCTTTTCTTAAAACTCACTTTTTATTAGGTGTGACAAGTTTTTATTAAACTTTCTTTTTAAGAAAATGTTTTATTAAATTAATTATTTGAAATTTGAAAATGGCATATTCTTATTTGGTTAAGAATATCCTTTCAGGATATTTTTTATATCCAGATAAGACCTCCACCACTAAAGGACAAAAAGGAGCGGAGTCTAGTCAGGCGGTACCTTAGCGCCTAGGCGGTACCTTATCGATAAGGTACCGCGGGCTAAGATAAGGTACCGCTGGCAGAACTAGTCGTTGGCTCCTTTGTCCTATAAATAGTGGACCATTCTCAGCTTTTCATCTCACCTCTTTTGCACATTTATTTCCAGATTCAAACCCCTTCTTTAATCACTCAAATCTTTGATCATTTGTTTGATTATTACTTGTTTAAGAAGTGAATCTTGTTCTTCCATCCCTTCCTCTCCAAGTGCAAAGAGAAGAACACTATCCTTGGGAAGTGTTGAGTCCACCACCAAAGATCCATTGAAGATCTAATTTTATACACTTGTAGTTGTGTCATAGTTGTGAAGATCCAAGTAGTTGTGTCTATTTGGAAGTTGTGTATGTACTAAGTATAGTTGTGTAGATTGGTCCTAGCTACGATTAGGGCTCGACTTTTAGCTTAGAGTCGGAAATTGGTTAAGCGACGTGTACGGTTTTCTCCACCATAAGGGGCTTGTTGTGTAGTGAACTCTCGAGTAAGGAGTACTCGAGGAGTGGAGTAGGAACGAGGAGTGAGCTTCGTTGCCGAACCACTATAAATCCTTGGTGTTCGGTTTGATCTTTCTTTACCCTTAACTCTTTACATTCTTTATTCTTTATGCATATACATTTGTTAGTATTAGCTTAGTTACACTATCATTCTTTATTCTTTGTGGATATATTTTTGTTAGTATTAGTTTAGTTACACTATTGTTCATATTGTGCATGAGAATATTTCACATATTTCCTCAAGCCTAAGTTTTTGAAAAAGGATTTTTGGAAACCATATTTTAACAAGTAAATATAAGAAACTATTCAACCCCCCCCCCCCTTCTAGTTTCTACAATTGGTATCAGAGCGGGTTACTCAAGAATTTTTAAAGTATATTGTATTTTAAAACTTGAATCGATCTATGGATTCCAACAAATACCTAGAAGGGCAATCTATGCAAAGACCACCACTTTTTGAAACCGATAGTTTTATTTATTGGAAAAATAGATTTGAAACTTATGTGAAATCAAAAGATTTAGATCTTTGGCATGTTATTACCAATGGTGATTTTTTACCCTTTCAATTTAATGAAGTTTCTAAAACAAAAGAATTGGTCACTTTTGACAAAGCTAATGACGATACAAAAAGGAAACTTTCAAAAAATAATGAGGCTAAAATGGTGATTTATAATGCTTTGCCTAAGAAAGAGTATGAAAGAATTTTTATGTGTGAAACCGCTAAAGATATTTGGAACACTCTTTTAGTAACCCACCAAGGTAATAGCCAAGTCAAAGAAAGCAAAATCGATCTTCTTGTCCAACAATATGAACAATTTGTCATCTTAGAAGATGAAACTATTGATAGTGCATTTGCTAGGTTTAACACCATTATTACTAGTCTAAAAGCACTTGATGAAGGTTTTTCTAGCAAGAACAATGTTCGGAAGTTTCTAAGGGCCTTACATCCAAAGTGGAGAGCAAAAGTCACGGCGATTGAAGAGTCGAAAGATCTCTCAACTTTATCACTCGATGAACTCATAGGAAACTTGAAGGTTCATGATGAGATGATAATTTTGAAGGACTCGGAATTAGTGAAAACCAAGAGTGAAAGGAAATCTCTTGCACCTAAAGCCAAGAAGGCACAAAGTGACCATGATAGTTCCTCGGAAAGCGATGACGAGGAGTATGCATTGGCGGTGAGAGATTTCAAGAAGTTCTTCAAGAGACGAGGTCAACACGTTAGGTAACCCAGCTATGACAAGAAACCATTGTCAAAGAATCGGTTTGTCAAGAACGAAAAAGGTGATAGGAATTGCTTTAGATGTGGTGATCCAAATCACTTCATTGGTGATTGTCCAAAGCCTGCTCGTGATAAGAACCACACGGCGTTCGTTAGTGGCGCTTGGAGCGATAACGGTGAAGATGATGATGACAACCCCAAAGAGGAGAAATGTCTAATGGCTCACACTTCTAAAGAGGTACATTCCGAAACTGAATATTATAACAATGATAGTTCCACTTGTGAAGATATTGAATTTGAAGGAAAATATGATAGTTTACACAAAATTAGTCTTAAATTCATAGAAAAGAATAAAACCTTAAAAACAACCAAAACTAAGCTTGAAAATAAGATCAATGAACTTAGGGAGAAATTGGCTAAACTTGAGAAAAATAAAGAGGTTGATTTAAGTTGCTTAAGTTGTGAGAAACTTAGATTAGAGAATGAAGATCTTAAGAGCACCTCCATTAAATTGGAAAAGTTCATGAAAGGAACTAGTGCTCTTGATGATATGTTAAACAAACAAGTTCATTCTAAGGAAAGACTTGGTCTAGGTTTTAACTCAAATGAAGCCTCAACTAGAGAACCAAAACAAGTCAGGTTTTTCACAAAAAACGCCCACTATACGCGGTTCCAAATTGTATGGCGCGATTCCTTATCACTATGGAACCGCCGCCATAGATAAGGTACCGCGGGCAGAGGATGATTTTGGTGAAAATCCTGAACTTTCTGAAAAGTCTAAGTTAGATGAAAAACTAAAGCATCTTACTGTTAACAAGGTAAAATTACCCATACTTGACGACAATGCTATTGGTAAGTTCTACAAGCCATTAAGTAAACCTCTCATGGGAAATAGAAGTTTATCTAGACTATCCTCTACTCCACCTAGAGTACGAAATGAGTCTAAGCCTAGAAGTAGAACGACAACGCCTAGAAGAGATAATCAAAACAATTCACGATCTAGAAGTAAAACTCCAACACCTAGAAGGAATAATCATAACTCTAAACCTAGATCAAATACACCTAGAAGAAATAATGAACAACAAAATGGTTACATGAATTACTACCCTCCTCTATTTTGTTCTCCATGGGGAACCCCTTCTTCATTCATGCATCCCAACCAAATGCAAGGGATGTTAGGAACTAACAATTTTGGACCCATGAGATATTGGGGACCAAATGTTTGATCTTGTGTGTTGTTACCTAGATATGCTTGGGAATTGATTTGGAGCCCGATGAGTGGATTAAGGATAGTGGATGTTCTAAACACATGACGGGTAATCGAAGTTTTTTCTCGCATTACAAAGCATATGATGGAGGTAACGTCACATTCGCTAGTAGTCTACGTGGTAATATCATTGGCAAAGGTACGGTTTCTCTTGACTCCATGACCATTGAAAATGTTGAGCACGTAGATAACTTAGGATTTAACCTTTTAAGTATAGGTCAAATTTGTGATAATAAGTGTAAGGTCATCTTTTCGGAACATGACAGTGAAATCGTAAAAGATGGAAAAGTCATTGGAAAAGGTGTTAGAAAGCATGGGCTTTATGTCATGAAGGTTAATAATAAGTCAAAAGACAACATATGTCTTGCGACTATAGATGATAGTTCTACTCTTTGGCATAGGAGATTAGGTCACGCTAATATGCGTTTAATCCAATCTTTAGTCTCTAAGGAGTTGGTAAGACACCTCCCCAAGATTAAGTTTGATAGTCACTTTTGTGATGCTTGCAAAGTTGGAAAGCAAGTTCACTCAAGTCACAAAGCCAAGAATTTGGTTTCGACCTCTCGGTGTTTAGAGCTCCTACATATGGATCTTTTTGGACCTTCCGCCATACGGAGTTATGGAGGTAACCTTTATACCCTAGTTATAGTTGATGAATATTCTAGATTCACTTGGACTAGATTTTTGGCATCTAAGAATGAAGCTTTCGATCACTTCGAAATCTTTAGTCGAAGAATTCAAAATTAACTAGGATGTTCAATTGTTTCTATTAGGACGGATCATGGTAGGGAATTTGATAATGAAGTGCAATTTGGTGCCTTTTGTGAAGCTCATGGTATTACCCATAACTTCTCGGCTCCTCGCACTCCACAATCAAATGGGGTAGTTGAAAGGAAGAATAGGACTCTCCAAGAGATGAGTAGGACGATGTTAAATGAGCAATCTTTGCCTCAAAAGTTTTGGTGCAATGCCGTGGACACATCGACTTATATTCTCAACCGAATTCTTATTCGACCTTTCTTAGGAAAGACCCCCTATGAGATTCTTAAAGGTAAGAAACCCTCATTAGAATAATTTAGGGTGTTTGGAAGCAAGTGCTTTATCCTCAACACCAAAGACTACCTTACCAAGTTTGACCCAAAGTCTTACGAAGATATCCTTTTAGGTTATTCCCAAACTAGTAAAGCCTACATAGTCCTAAATAGAACCTCGGGGGTTATTGAAGAATCACTCAACGTAACCTTTGATGAAACCCCTCCTTCACCCAAGACACCACCATTGGTTGATGATGACTTGGATGAATTAGAAGTAGTTAAAGCCAAAGAGGTTAGAAAAATAGGAATTGAAGACCTTAGTGTTGAAAAGGAAGTAAACATTAAGGAATCTAGGGATCATACTCTCAATAATGTCACTGGTGACTTAAATCAAAGGACCCTAAGATCTCAAGTCCAAAACCAAAGCAACTTCTTTTGTTTTGTATCCTTGATTGAACAAAAGAATGTTAAAGAAGCTTTGACGGATGAGAGTTGGGTCATTGCGATGCAAGAAGAATTGAATCAATTCGTTGCCAATGATGTTTGGGAACTTGTTCCTCCACCTAGAAGTTCTACCATTATAGGAACCAAATGGGTATTTAGGAATAAGCTAGATGAGAATGGTTTTGTGTCTCGTAACAAGGCTAGACTTGTAGCTCAAGGCTATAATCAACAAGAAGGGATTGATTATGACGAGACATATGCACCGGTAGCTAGATTAGAATCAATTAGAATCCTTTTAGCCTACGCTTGTGCCTTAAATTTTATGCTTCAACAAATGGATGTAAAGAGTGCATTTCTTAACGGTTTGATCAATAAGGAGGTATATGTGGCTCAACCTCCCGGCTTCATTGATTTTGAGAAACCGGACCATGTTTACAAGCTTAAGAAAGCACTTTATGGACTCAAACAAGCACCCAAAGCTTGGTATGATAGACTTAAAGCGTTTCTTGTTAAACATGAGTATACCATGGGAATGGTAGACAATACACTCTTTACAAAGAAGAAAGGTCCTCACCTCATAATCGTACAAATATATGTTGATGACATTATATTTGGCTCAACTTGTCAAGAATTGTGTGATGACTTTGCCAAAATCATGCATGATGAGTTTGAAATGAGTATGATGGGATAACTTAACTTCTTTTTAGGACTCCAAATTAAACAAATGGACGATGGTATTTTCTTTAGTCAATCTAAGTACGCTAAAGAAATGCTAAAGAAATTTGGATTAGAAGAATCTAGACCAATGAAGACCCCTATGGCCTCGGATACTAAACTCACCGTAGATAATGATTGTGAGTCGGTAGACAACACCAAATATAGAGGTATGATTGGTAGTTTGTTGTACCTAACGGCAAGTCGACCGGATATCATGTTTAGTGTTTGCCTTTGTGCTCGCTTCCAAGAGGCTCCCAAAACCTCTCACCTTGAAGCGGTTAAGCGTATCTTCTGATACATTAAAGGCACTATACATTTAGGATTATGGTATCCTAAAGGGACCGGCGTAGAAACCATTGTCTATGCGGACTCGGATCATGTGGGAGACTATGTGGACCGGAAAAGCACTAGTGGAGTTTGTACCTTCATGGGTTGTTGTTTAACTTCTTGGTTCTCCAAGAAACAAACCGCTCTTGCAATATCCACCACGGAAGCCGAGTATGTGAGTGCCGGAAAAGCATGCCAAAAAGCTCTATGGATGAAGCAAGCGCTTGTTGATTACGGGATTTCTCTTGATGATGTTCCCATCATGTGTGATAATAAAGGCGCTATAGACCTAAGCAAGAATCCCGTGCAACATTCGCGAACCAAACACATAGAAATTAGACACCATTTCCTTAGGGATAATGTTCAAAAGGGGAACATTTCTATTGAAAAGGTGCCCTCCGAGGACAACTTAGCCGATATCTTCACTAAGCCACTTAAGAGGGAACCTTTTAATTACTTGCGTGTAGGTCTAGGATTAATGGAACATCTTCCTTAAATTCTTTTCTTCTTGTGTGTTTTCTTTTACCACTTTGAGTCTTTGAGTCTTTTAAACTCCTTTTGAAAAATCTTCTCCTCTCCTTTTCAAAATTCTCAAATTCTCTTTCGAAAATGGTTGAGAAATTCGTTTAACATTGTTAATTCAATCTAAAAACGATTTTTCATAGATTCTCGCTATTAATCTAGAGCTTACATAATTCATATGTATGATTCTCTCAAACATAGCAAGAACAAGATAGAATCATGGAGGATCATTGTGTCATGACTTAAGGTCTTGTCTCACACACCTCCTACATCGATTTTTTAATCCATGTATTTTGGTCAAATCTCTATTTGGTAAGTTTGCATATGTTTTCTTTGTCTATCTTTGCTTCTAAGCATATCCCTATGATAAGTTAGACTAGAAAAATAAGATTTGCTGAAAAATCTTCCTCCAAACACCAAACCCTGCCTCTGCAGGCGGTTCCATATGTGAACCGCGGTACCTTATTGATAAGGTACCGCCACCCTAGATAAGGAACCGCCTACAGTGCCTTCCTTTTTCGGGTTTTTGTCTGAAACTCCAGATTTGCTCCAACATTTTTGAGAATCTTTGTTTCAAACCCTTTGACCACCCTAAAAATACCCTAAGCCTTCCCTATTTAAACCATAATCATTTTGCATTACTTCACATCCAAAATGTCTTATTCTCCCAATGAAAGCCTTGAATCTCCTCCATTTTCTCCAATTGCTTTCAATCCAAACCCACCCAAGAACACTCTTAATCACATGTCTCCTACCAAGAATGTTGATTGTGGAACATCTTTTCTCCACCACCACCCTTTAGTGTTCTTCCTCCTTCTCATGATAATGTCATGCATCATGGAACATATTATCAATGTTGTCAATATCAACACCTTGCTATGGCACACATCTATGAGGAGTTGAGCTACATCAAGAGTCTCTTAATCAAGCCTTCTCTTCACTTTGATTATGAGATCTCCAACAAGCCACCACCACCACCCTCCGCTATTACCTTGTCTTTCATATAAGCATTGGTTGCTTATCCACAAGACACCAAATTCAAGCAAATCTTAGAACTCTAGAATAACTAGGATAAGATTTATGCTTTTGGCTTGTTCCTTTTTCCATACTTCTTTGTATGATGTCCTTTTAGTAACCTATCTTGGATCTTTGTCTTTGTGTTTTCTTCTATTTTATTTTTTTATGTGACCTATTGCTATATATTGTTGGTTGTTTCTTTTGTTCAACTAACCCTTCTATGTAGCTTGTCACCATATCTCGATTCCTCGGTGCCCCAAGCTAGGGGGAGTAAGCACCAAGGGGGAGTCTTTGCAAAGTCCGATTCTTCAACACCGGCTTACGCAACCTTTTTGCTTCGACAAAGGGGGAGAAATGAATAAACTCGTCTTCGAAAATCTTGTTTTTGTGTGATTGAGTTTATGTATTGTCGGAATCAAAAAGGGGTAGATTGTTAATGCAATAAATGCCTAAAAACGTTACTTGCATTTTTCGGTCTCGCCTTGTTTTGATTACGACAATATGTAAAAACAAGCATTTACGAAAACAACGAAAAACGAATTCTTGAGTTCAAGTATTTTTCATTTGACCCATTTTCACTTAAGGTATGGATAAACAAGTACTAACCTTAATCAAGTGATCAAGTGATTTAATCTTTTCTTAAAACTTACTTTTTATTAAGTGTGACAAGTTTTTATTAAACTTTCTTTTTAAGAAAATGTTTTATTAAATTAATTATTTGAAATTTGAAAATGGCATATTCTTATTTGGTTAAGAATATCCTTTCAGGATATTTTTTATATCCAGATAAGATCTCCACCACTAAAGGACAAAAAGGAGCGGAGTCTAGTCCGGCGGTACCTTAGCGCCTAGGCGGTACCTTATCGATAAGGTACCGCGGGCTAAGATAAGGTAGCGCTGGCAGAACTAGCCGTTGGCTCCTTTGTCCTATAAATAATGGACCATTCTCAGCTTTTCATCTCACCTCTTTTGCACATTTATTTCCAGATTCAAACCCCTTCTTTAATCACTCAAATCTTTGATCATTTGTTTGATTATTACTTGTTTAAGAAGTGAATCTTGTTCTTCCATCCCTTCCTCTCCAAGTGCAAAGAGAAGAACACTATCCTTGTGAAGTGTTGAGTCCACCACCAAAGATCCATTGAAGATCTAATTTTATACACTTGTAGTTGTGTCATAGTTGTGAAGATCCAAGTAGTTGTGTCTATTTGGAAGTTGTGTATGTACTAAGTATAGTTATGTAGATTGGTCCTAGCTACGATTAGGGCTCGACTTTTAGCTTAGAGTCGGAAATTGGTTAAGCGACGTGTACGGTTTTCTCCACCATAAGGATCTTGTTGTGTAGTGAACTCTCGAGTAAGGAGTACTCGAGGAGTGGAGTAGGAACGAGGAGTGAGCTTCGTTGCCGAACCACTATAAATCCTTGGTGTTCGGTTTGATCTTTCTTTACCCTTAACTCTTTACATTCTTTATTCTTTATGCATATACATTTGTTAGTATTAGCTTAGTTACACTATAATTCTTTATTCTTTGTGGATATATTTTTGTTAGTATTAGTTTAGTTACACTATTGTTCATATTGTGCATAAGAATATTTCACATATTTCCTCAAGCCTAAGTTTTTGAAAAAGGATTTTTAGAAACCACATTTTAACAAGTAAATATAAGAAACTATTCAACCCCCCTTCTAGTTTCTACAATTGGTATCAGAGCGGGTTGCTCAAGAATTTTTAAAGTATATTGTATTTTAAAACTTGAATCGATCTATGGATTCCAACAAATACCTAGAAGGGCAATCTATGCAAAGACCACCACTTTTTGAAACCGATAGTTTTATTTATTGGAAAAATAGATTTGAAACTTATGTGAAATCAAAAGATTTAGATCTTTGGCATGTTATTACCAATGGTGATTTTTTACCCTTTCAATTTAATGAAGTTTCTAAAACAAAAGAATTGGTCACTTTTGACAAAGCTAATGGCGATACAAAAATGAAACTTTCAAAAATTAATGAGGCTAACATGGTGATTTATAATGCTTTGTCTAAGAAAGAGTATGAAAGAATTTTTATATGTGAAACCGCTAAAGATATTTGGAACACTATTTTAGTAACCCACCAAGGTAATAGCCAAGTCAAAGAAAGCAAAATCGATCTTCTTGTCCAACAATATGAACAATTTGTCATCTTAGAAGATGAAACTATTGATAGTGCATTTGCTAGGTTTAACACCATTATTACTAGTCTAAAAGCACTTGATGAAGGTTTTTCTAGCAAGAACAATGTTAGGAAGTTTCTAAGGGACTTACATCTAAAGTGGAGAGCAAAAGTCACGGCGATTGAAGAGTCGAAAGATCTCTCAACTTTATCACTCGATGAACTCATAGGAAACTTGAAGGTTCATGAGATGATAATTTTGAAGGACTCGGAATTAGTGAAACCAAGAGTGAAAGGAAATATCTTGCACTTAAAGCCAAGAAGGCACAAAGTGACCATGATAGTTCCTCGGAAAGCGATGACGAGGAGTATGCATTGGCGGTGAGAGATTTCAAGAAGTTCTTCAAGAGACGAGGTCAACACGTTAGGTAACCCAACTATGACAAGAAACCATTGTCAAAGAATCGGTTTGTCAAGAACGAAAAAGGTGATAGGAATTGCTTTAGATGTGGTGATCCAAATCACTTCATTGGTGATTGTCCAAAGCCTGCTCGTGATAAGAACCACACGGCGTTCGTTAGTGGCGCTTGGAGCGATAGCGGTGAAGATGATGATGACAACCCCAAAGAGGAGAAATGTCTAATGGCTCACACTTCTAAAGAGGTACATTCCAAAACCGAATATTATAGCAATGATAGTTCCACTTGTGATGATATTGAATTTGATGGCAAATATGATAGTTTACACAAACTTAGTCTTAAATTCATAGAAAAGAATAAAACCTTAAAAACAACCAAAACTAAGCTTGAAAATGAGATCAATGAACTTAGGGAGAAATTGGCTAAACTTGAGAAAAATAAAGAGGTTGATTTAAGTTGCTTAAGTTGTGAGAAACTTAGATTAGAGAATGAAGATCTCAAGAGCACCTCCATTAAATTGGAAAAGTTCATGAAAGGAACTAGTGCTCTTGATGATATGTTAAACAAACAAGTTCATTCTAAGGAAAGACTTGGTCTAGGTTTTAACTCAAATGAAGCCTCAACTAGTGAACCAAAACAAGTCAGGTTTTTCACAAAAAACGCCCACTGTACGTGGTTCCAAATTGTATGGTGCGGTTCCTTATCACTATGGAACCGCCTCCATAGATAAGGTACCGCGGGCAGAGGATGATTTTGGTGAAAATCCTGAACTTTCTAAAAAGTCTAAGTTAGATGAAAAACTAAAGCATCTTACTGTTAATAAGGTAAAATTACCCATACTTGACGACAATGCTATTGGTAAGTTCTACAAGCCATTAAGTAAACCTCTCATGGGAAATAGAAGTTTATCTAGACTATCCTCTACTCCACCTAGAGTACGGAATGAGTCTAAGCCTTGAAGTAGAACGACAACGCCTAGAAGAGATAATCAAAACAATTCACGATCTAGAAGTAAAACTCCAACACCTAGAAGGAATAATCATAACTCTAAACCTAGATCAAATACACCTAGGAGAAATAATGAACAACAAAATGGTTACATGAATTACTACCCTCCTCCATTTTGTTCTCCATGGGGAACCCCTTCTTCATTCATGCATACCAACCAAATGCAAGGGATGTTTGGAACTAACAATTTTGGACCCATGAGATATTGGGGACCAAATGTTTGATCTTGTGTGTTGTTACCTAGATATGCTTGGGAATTGATTTGGCGCCCGATGAGTGGATTAAGGATAGTGGATGTTCTAAACACATGACAGGTAATCGAAGTTTGTTCTCGCATTACAAAGCATATGATGGAGGTAACGTCACATTCGCTAGTAGTCTACATGGTAATATCATTGGGAAAGGTACGGTTTCTCTTGACTCCATGACCATTGAAAATGTTGAGCACGTAGATAACTTAGGATTTAACCTTTTAAGTATAGGTCAAATTTGTGATAATAAGTCTAAGGTCATCTTTTCGGAACATGACAGTGAAATCGTAAAAGATGGAAAAGTCATTGGAAAAGGTGTTAGAAAGCATGGGCTTTATGTCATGAAGGTTAATAAGAAGTCAAAAGACAACATATGTCTTGCGACTATAGATGATAGTTCTACTCTTTGGCATAAGAGATTAGGTCACGCTAATATGCGTTTAATTCAATCTTTAGTCTCTAAGGAGTTGGTAAGACACCTCCCCAAGATTAAGTTTGATAGTCACTTTTGTGATGCTTGCAAAGTTGAAAGGCAAGTTCACTCAAGTCACAAAGCCAAGAATTTGGTTTCGACCTCTCGGTGTTTAGAGCTCCTACATATGGATCTTTTTGGACCTTATGCCATACGGAGTTATGGAGGTAACCTTTATACCCTAGTTATAGTTGATGACTATTCTAGATTCACTTGGACTAGATTTTTGGCATCTAAGAATGAAGCTTTCGATCACTTCGAAATCTTTAGTCGAAGAATTCAAAATCAACTAGGATGTTCAATTGTTTCTATTAGGACGGATCATGGTAGGGAATTTGATAATGAAGTGCAATTTGGTGCCTTTTGTGAAGCTCATGGTATTACCCATAACTTCTCGGCTCCTCGCACTCCACAATCAAATGGGGTAGTTGAAAGGAAGAATAGGACTCTCCAAGAGATGAGTAGGACGATGTTAAACGAGCAATCTTTGCCTCAAAAGTTTTGGTGCAATGCCGTGGACACATCGACTTATATTCTCAACCGAATTCTTATTCGACTTTTCCTAGGAAAGACCCCCTATGAGATTCTTAAAGGTAAGAAACCCTCATTAGAATACTTTAGGGTGTTTAGAAGCAAGTGCTTTATCCTCAACACCAAAGACTACCTTACCAAGTTTGACCCTAAGTCTTACGAAGGTATCCTTTTAGGTTATTCCCAAACTAGTAAAGCCTACATAGTCCTAAATAGAACCTCGGGGGTTATTGAAGAATCACTCAACGTAACCTTTGATGAAACCCCTCCTTCACCCAAGACACCACCATTGGTTGATGATGACTTGGATGAATTAGAAGTATTTAAAGCCAAAGAGGTTAGAAAAATAGGAATTGAAGACCTTAGTGTTGAAAAGGAAGTAAACATTAAGGAATCTAGGGATCATACTCTCAATAATGTCATTGGTGACTTAAATCAAAGGACCCTAAGATCTCAAGTCCAAAACCAAAGCAACTTCTTTTGTTTTGTCTCCTTGATTGAACCAAAGAATGTTAAAGAAGCTTTGACGGATGAGAGTTGGGACATTGCGATGCAAGAAGAATTGAATCAATTCGTTGCCAATGATGTTTGGGAACTTGTTCCTCCACCTAGAAGTTCTACCATTATAGGAACCAAATGGGTATTTAGGAATAAGCTAGACGAGAATGGTGTTGTGTCTCGTAACAAGGATAGACTTGTAGCTCAAGGCTATAATCAACAAGAAGGGATTGATTATGACGAGACATATGCACCGGTAGCTAGATTAGAATCAATTAGAATCCTTTTAGCCTACGCTTGTGCCGTAGATTTTAAGCTTCAACAAATGGATGTAAAGAGTGCATTTCTTAACGGTTTGATCAATGAGGAGGTATATGTGGCTCAACCTCCCGGCTTCATTGATTTTGAGAAACCGGACCATGTTTACAAGCTTAAGAAAGCACTTTATGGACTCAAACAAGCACCCAAAGCTTGGTATGATAGACTTAAAGCGTTTCTTGTTAAACATGAGTATACCATGGGAATGGTAGACAATACACTCTTTACAAAGAAGAAAGGTCCTCACCTCATAATCGTACAAATATATGTTGATGACATTATATTTGGCTCAACTTGTCAAGAATTGTGTGATGACTTTGCCAAAATCATGCATGATGAGTTTAAAATGAGTATGATGGGAGAACTTAACTTCTTTTTAGGACTCCAAATTAAACAAATGGACGATGGTATTTTCTTTAGTCAATCTAAGTACGCTAAAGCTATGAAATATATATCATAGATGACGGTAATGTAATTGTTGGTATATGTTATGTCAGCAACTTACTTTTGCTGGCAACATGTTAACTTTCTTTTCCTTTTCCCAAACACGATAGAACCTGTAAAAAAATCAGGAAATATACATAAAGATAGCCGATGTTATATAACAATAGGGACCACAAAACAAATGACGCACTCACGTGTGCGGACACCGGTTTCAGGTTCAGCAAAATTCGAATCTTGTATTAAATCAAGTGGTACAAAGCTTTGTTAATTTATTTAAAGAGAATGGATTACGGACTCCCGTGTCGCTAGCTACTTTTGGTGGTATTTTGCATGCAGTGGCTGCACTTTTTGCCTGCCCGCAGCTAAAAACATAAATCAGATAAGCTCGCGAGCCTGAAAATAAGGTTAAACAAACAGCTTCAATTCATTAACACAAATAATGAGAAGATCATTTGTAGCATAAGGTTAAAGAGGACAGTAGTGAACGAAAGCTAAGAAGATCAAGTATTTACTCTGTTCTTTTAATGGTGAAAAGTATTGCTACTCTATCCATGTCTCTCACTTTGGTGATGAATTCTTGCTGATGAATGTTTGTTGATCACGGCGCTTGCTGATGATCGCTTGCGAACGACTGTTTGCTGATCATGGCTTCTTTGCTGATGATTGCTTGCGAGCGGCTGTTTGCTGATCACAGCTTCGTTGCTGATGATCGCTGACCTAAAGATGAGTAAATAAAGAAAGCTTAACATTTGGAAAACCAAAAAAGAAAAAAGCGTATAAAAACAAATGTTAGCCAAAGATTAACTGGCACATAATTCATGAACTGGTGCATTCACTATTGTATCATCAGACGACGCTCCTCCTTGTCGCAAACAACCATGACATAATTCATTTGTTTTAGTGATAAGTTTGTGATATGCTGTGATTTGAGCGAAAGTGGCAAGAGAAAACCTAAGAACTTACTTTGGTATTTCTTTATTACAATTGAGTACCTTCTTGGTGGAACATGATGAACAAAATTGTTTACATTGTCCTATGTTGTTTAGACAATCTCCAATCAAGGTAGCACACACAAAAATTGACAATTAAAGTCTGTGTCTTTTGCTTAAAAAAATTAATTGGTGTATATTTGGCATTTCCTTTTTAAGTAAATCTCGCTCTGATTATCAGAGTGTTTTTCATGTCATATAATAAGTATAGGGTTAGTTGAGTCACACAAATGGGGGGTTTGGGATTTACATGAGGCAGAAGACATATGGTCTTCAGTTTATTAAACCCTTGGTTTATCATGTAAATAAAGATAGATAATTAAGTCCGACCTGCTTGCTTGAGGGACTACGTCCCCAAGAAAGGCGGACGCTCTGGCCTCCTAATTCAGTACCATTTAAAATTGATTATGCGTTCTCTTCCCAGGCTCTGAAACAACGAAAACATACGAAAAGAAAGTTCAACAAACAGATGGTGACAAAAAAAAATCTAACAATTCTAGCTATTCGTACATGCTTACATTCCACAAGTATAAAAAAAGAAGATGCCGCTTAAAAATATATATACCTTGAAAGTTAAAACTATACTTACCATCACCAACTATATGATACATGGATTGACACCAGCAAGCATTGTCCTGCCCATGCTGCTACCTCTTGTGACGTGAAGTCAAAATAAACAAAATTTAGTTGCAAAATGCAGATTCAAACATCGTTAAAAGATGACACCGAGTAAACACGTCCTTTTCAGTTTCAACAAACCTGATTTACAGCAACATGATCTACCTCAATAGCTACCACTTCCTCGGGTTTATTTGGCTTATCAATCGCTTTGGCTTCATTCACAGGATCTGCATCAAGATTTTCAATAGAGGCTCATCCTTTTTAATAGTAGTCTCCATAACTGTGATCTTAGAATCTCCCTCCTCCACCGGTTTGCTGTCAGCATCTGAACCACCTTTCTTTTCATCAGATGGTGAAACAAACTCAGGAGCGTTTGTAGGGGGACTGGATATATTCTCCATGTTCGTAGAGCGAGATTCTTCCTTCTGCTTCTTGTACATGGCTTTCTTAAAAAAACAATACACAAATAATCTTAGTACAACCCCACATTATTAACAAATAATCAACTTCATTGCCATTTACATCATCCTCTTACATAAAAATGAACTCTTTTGAGCATGTACGTTTATAAAAAGTAGTCAATCACTGACAAAAATAAAGAAATAAATAATCACTTGTACCTCCAATAACAAAATTTTGCATTCAAATACAACAGATACAGGTTCCCTGTCTAAATTTATCATGCTTGTGCACTGATAAAAAGCTCAGGTTGAGTCAGATCATCAGCTACATCAATCCTCGAATGGTAAGCTTTTGAGATAAGAGCATCATAGTGTTGCTTTACAAACTCAGGTATTTGAGGTCTTTCAATGATTGTTGAGCCATTTAAATGACTGTTCACAACTGAATCCTTTTTATCAAGATCCAAGGTGGTTTCCTAAAAGGACTGTCTCACAATATTATTATCGTTTTTAGTGCTCATGAAAAGCTTTTCCAGGTTTATGTCTGATTATATTTGTCATTTAAAACAATAACAACCATGATTAGTGCTGATAACCCTTAATATATATCAACCTATCATACGATTCCTTTCATCCTTATGCTTCCATCGAGTTCTTCAATATACAATGATTCTTTTGCAGCAACTAATATACAAAAAATTCACTATGGATCAACATCTTTATGAAACGTTCGGAATGGGTAACTAAACCATATTATATCAGCATCCTGAATATGTAAATAAAGTGGTCTAACCTAAAAATGAATCAAAGTTATTATACTTCAAAATTATAAGTTTTAGAATTTTGCGTTCTTCTAGAGCATATCATAAATATTGATTTGTAAGTGAAAAATGAACCCACTAACCTGTGGCAATGCATCTTGCCTTCTGCCAGCTGCATTCATAACTCTAGCAATTTTGGCACAGTCAAACCAATTCCTCGTGCAAGGTCTCGCAGCAGAATACCGTACGAAATTAGCAACAGGAACTTCACCTTCATGTCTGATGTATTGCCTTTCAGGATCAAGCAATATAACGGTTTGATTTTTCTTTTGCATCTTCCTTGCAATTTGCGCTGGTACCCCGGTCCCTCTTCATCCATAAGCTACATGGCTTGAACCAGTTACCACCACCAGCATTCATTAGCTCCTCCATTTGTAACAACCTGAAGAATTTGAGACATGGTATACTCTTGAATGACTCTGGCTTGTATAGACAGATAAGAGCTTGGCACAAAAGGAATAGACTAAACTGGGAAATTCATTTCCTGTGAACGTCTACCCGATATAGATGTAAAGCCAGATATAAATCCGGAACCAGCTGGAGGAGCATAATCTTTACGTTCACCCTTAGAAATCCCCCGAATACCATCAGCTTGAACAGTCCGCAGGACCTACAGACATATCACAACAATTAAAGACACAAAATTGATAAATATTGTTTGAAGTTAAAAAATACTTAGTACCTTACAGGTATCGAGCAGGGCCTAGCTTTGCTAAAGCTCGTTCCACTTCCTCACTAACCTGTTAATAAGAAATCATTATTTTTATTTGATATAAGGGGTGTCCAAAATTACTTATCTTTGTGGCTATTTGAGAAAATGCCCCACGTATAAAATTCAGACTTTGATAATGGTTACATAATTTTCATCTAAGATTCCATAATTTTATCAATATTAAATGAAATTTGCTCTTTCCCAACAGAAAGATTCCATAGCCCCCCTCCTACAGCCTCTTCAGTCACCATCCTGTTCAAAGATGTTGCTAAATTTGCAAGAATATCATTGCTGCCACCTGCAACCACCGAATTTGCAAAAGCCAGCTTCACTGAAATGTTTGCAATAGCATACATATATGTGTTGAATGTTAGATTAGAAGGAATCAAAAATGGTTATGAGATAAATATGATAAAAGAATGATGTGTACTTTTGGTTTCATGTTGTACGCATAAAAGCAGGTGCCAAAGGGGACCTGAGGGGTTTGTTAATCCAAACTCATCTCAAGCTGGTTAAGGACATTATATCATTAACCTTAGCATAAACAGTTCATTTGTTCATAATTAATTAAAGTTACATAAACTGAAAAAACATTCAATCATAGTTCAATCGGATTAGGGTTTGTGTTTAACATAAACCCTAATCAATTAAAGTTATAGAAACATAAAAAAAGTTCAATGATACTTCAATCGGATTAGGATTTATGTTTAACATAAACCCTAATCACATTAATTCATGAAAAAACGTTAAATCATAGATCAATAGGATTAGGGTTTATGTTTCTTTGATGATGGATCAATTGTTTGATCCAAGGTTTAAAATGGATTTGGAGTTTCTAGTGTGTGTGCTTTCCCCATGTGTGTGTTTTCCCGTCAGTTAGTTGTTAAAAAATAATGAGAAAAAAAAACCAACCTATTATTTATACATGTGTTATGAAAACGCCGTTTTTTAGAAACTGCGGCCCGGTTTTTACAAATTGCGTTTTCGGATTATAATTTTGGAAAGTTTTTGAGTTTTTTTAGCTAACAAACAAATTCTATTGGTTTAGAAGTGCCATGTCACATATGACTGGGATTAAGGGTGTGGTATCAAATCATAATTATACCTATATAATATATATATATATATATATATATATATATATATATATATATATATATATATATAGATATATATATATATATATATATATATATATATATATATATATATATATATATATATATATATATATATATATATATATATATATATATATATATATATATATATATATATATATATATATATATATATATATATATATATATATATATATATATATATATATATACAGAACCCGTTTTAGTGACAGAACTTGCAGAACTCTTGTTTTTGAAGGCAAACATGTATGTCTGAAGGACTACATGTATGTTTTTAGAGAATATTTATATTCTCGAAGCATAATTGAAGTTCTTTTTGTCAAAGTTAAATAAAATTAAAAAAAAGATATCCAAAAACATACATGTTTGAGGGCGTGCATGCATGTATATGCACGCTTTCAAAAACATACATTTTTGAAAGCGCGAATGCATGTAATGTGCACCGATCCAAAACCATACATGTACGTTTTCAAAAACATACATGTACTCCTTTAGACATACATGTTTGCCTTTAAAAACAAGAGTTCTTCAAGTTCTGTCACTAAGATGGGTTCTGTAAATAAAGTCCCCCTATATATATATATATATATATATATATATATAGATATATATATATATATATATATATATATAATATATATATATATATATATATATATATATATATATATATATATATATATATATATATATATATATATATATATATATATATAATCAAATCAAATCAAATCAATCAAAAACCATTATATAGGAAGGATGGTGAAACAATGCCTTATATATAAAATTCTATAAAAATGACACATGTAATTCATTAAAAGGTTTCCATAAAATGCTTCAAAAAGAAAATAGGAATTAAAAATAAGCCTTAAATATTAAATTCTAGTAAAATATATAAGGAAGGATAGTGAAACAATGCCTTAAATACAAAATTCTATAAAAAGTCTTTTGTTTAAATAGGAATACAAATAATGCCTTAAATACAAAATTCTATAAAAATATATAAGGAAGGATGGTGAAACAATGCCTTAAATACAAAATTCTATAAAAATTACACATGTAATTCATTAAAGGATATAAAATGCTTCAAAAAGAAAATAGGAATTACAAATGATGCCTTAAATACAAAATTCTATAAAAATGACATATGTAATTCATTAAAGGGTTTCTATAAAATGCTTCAAAAAGAAATAGGAATTACAAATGATTCACAATATTTTGACTTACTAAAATGAAAATATTTTTAGATATTCAGACTGTCATGTTTTGGACTGCGCTATATACTGTTGCTATATTATACACGTAACAAAAAATAATACCAGGAATGACCTTTTTGGGCTTACTTTTGCTAGAATACTCTTTACCACAAAACTTACAAAACAAAATCGTTTCTAAAAATTATTTAACTATAATGTTTTTGCTAACAAAAAAGACTTAACAATAATATTAATTTCAAAAAAAATAATGTAAAAAGTTATTCATAACATTAACATATACAAAATTTATTACCCTCATAAATTCAAAAATACATTAAATATTTATACAATATTATTAAAATTATAAAAAATCTTAATGTAACAAACTTATTCATAACGTTAACGTATGCAAATTTAATTAACTCATAATATTTTTAAATAAATAAAATATCTTAAACTATGTTATTTTTTCCATTCTATGCTACATTATTAAAATATTAATGTCATAACTAACACTACATATACTAAACTTCTAATACAAACACAGATAACTTCAATTTTTCATTAAAAAAATATATACTTAAAGCTAGCCCGTCCACCGGACGGGTCTAAAGGCTAGTATATATATATATATATATATATATATATATATATATATATATATATATATATATATATATATATATATATATATATATATATATTATAATATATATATATATATATAATATATTATATATATATATATATATATATATATATATATATATTATATATATATACTAGCGTCGTAACCCGCCCAACGGGCGGGGTCGTTTTTTTCGTTGTTCCGAAGGTTTGTTGTTTGTGTGTTTTAGTTTATTATTTTTTTCTAATTTAACCTCTAATATTTTTACTTCTATGCGTTGTTATTATTATCTTCTTTCTTAAATAACCGTCAAGTTGTTTGTGTAAGTTACTCGTTCACTCAACATGACTAAATCACCCCAATAGAGGCTTCACTTTTCTATTTTCATATATTAAGTGAACATCTCAATAGATTTTGACAATGAGTGAAATAGAAATTAAATATTGCACACTTTAGAAAATAGGAGAGGATAAGTAAGCAAACGTGCGTGTTGATATAAAAGAGAAAAATCTAGGCTCATGATTATGTTTAAGATGGACTTGACCGACAATACTAATTGTGTAAGTTGGTGCATAGGGGTCAAAACAATAGTAAATATTCAAGGTAACCACATAACATGAACAACACATTAAAATCAAAAATAAATCTGATTAGAGGAAAATGGTTTCAACCAAAGGCCTTTTTGATCTAACAGTGTGTGAGTGACCCTCTAACTTAAAGGTTGTGGGTTCAAGTCTCAGTGGAGACATGTGAGATAGAATTTATGAGATATTTAGTGTGAGTTGTAAAAAATTACCGTTAGAAAAACAAAAAAAAGGAAAATGGTTTCAAGTAAATAGATATATATAGCATATATAATATGTTGGGCCTTAAGTAAGTATGAGTATTCACTTATGGATAAATATTACCATTCGTCTCATAATTATTATTCATTGTTAACTTTTTAAGTCTTTATATAATGACTTTGACTTTACATACTTGTTTGTGTGTTACATATTATTTGATGAAATTAAACAATAGAAAATACATTTAAAATTTATTCCATTTATATATTTTGCATCAAGTTTTATATAACACAATGGATACTAATCGAAGTTAAAGTTGCATAATAAAAATTTCAAAAGTTAACACTGAACAATGATTTTGAGATGGAGGTAAGAGTCTATAATATAGTATGCTCACAGTAGATCGGTTGTTATCTCTGGGCTCGGGCTGTTTAAATCCGTTTTGGAATGCCACTTTTCTTGAGATGTTTTTGGTTATGTTTTGTGTACTACTATAAAAGGATAACCTGACCGCCACAAGCTGATTCAACAAAAACCATTGTGACAATATAGATATTTGGTAAGACACCTGAACTGAATAACGACATATATTTTTCATGAATACTGAAATACTACGCAGTTTGTAAGAAATTTAAATAATATTCCCTAAATTATAGCTCATGCACCCTTTTGAATAAACTATATGTCAGCATTTTATTAGTTTATCCTTTTTTAAAAGATTGAAAAATGAAATAATAGATTTCATAGAAAGTCCACATGTTCATCAACCGCCAGTCTAGGATGGATTTTCATAAGCAGAAAGTTTAGAACTAACAAAAAGTATTCTAAAGATCTGAAACACAAAGAAAGATAAGTGTTATAAAATAGAAAAACATAAACGGAATGAATAGGTCGATGATAAGGTTGGAATTCTAATTATCAAAAGTGAACATAAACAACAGACCTATAGCACTCTTGTTATCTTCTAATCCACCTGAGCCATGTTGGATGTTCATTCTCAGATCTCTTTCACACTAAAGAAAATCTTCATGATAAACACTATAATCACGTATATATACCCTTCATGGGGTACATGCATTATACTTCATCCATCTCCCGCAATGCGCTTTGGCACTTCACCTTGGTAGAGGTACTCGTCACATACTGATGATCCTGGAGCTCCAATGAACACACCCGACAATAATGATGTTCCCCATCCTCTGCGTAACCCTCCATTTCCAAGCACCTTGACTGCGGCCTTCATCAATTCTTGCGACCCAAATACTCCATTTTCTTCGTTTAAAGTCACCAGGTCTCCTACTGATTTCCCCACTAGGGCCCCAACTACTGATCGTCCTGTTTGGGCTAGCCCCATTTGAGATGCATCTTAGCAGCATCAAGTACCAATTTTCTTTTTGCTATCTTGTGCATGTTCTCATCAACCGTATCCTTTGTTACGAACTTCCAATAATGATGAAAAAAGAGCTTCAGGGAATATAAACTACCCATTTGATATGTTGCATATAAAACAACCCGTATTCGACTTGTCCATAATCACAAAAAAAACTGACTAATCCATCGTTACTCATATCAACATCCAACGAAACCTCCGTAATCTACTCCGGCAAAACCCAATCTGCAACGCACATGTGCAAAGCCGTAGTAATAACCTTAAGAATACGTGTTCTAAATGTAAAAATTTAACTTCTAAATAGTTGTTGTGTAACTGTGTAAAATAACTTATAGAAAAGTTAAACAAAATATGGAAATGAAGGAATTGAATGCCACACGAATTACTTCATAATTGATGAAGCCAACGCTGACCAAAACCAACTGCTTAGTTGTCTATTCCTTTACAGTTTATATGATAAGAACCTTTTTTAGAAGCCTTCCTAACCTACAGGTTATTAACAATACACTTCTTGTTTCCCTATGGTTTTCAAGCTTCTAGTTGACTCGTGAATGACACAACCTGAAAAAATCATAGGAAAACATGCATTAGAGAAATTTCCAAGGCACCATCTAAAGGCTTGTTGTCCTGATAGAACTATATATTATGGGCATACTAATATTTTTGGAAAACCGATAAAGCTCATTTACTCTTTTTTGACCACGTATTTTCAATTGTGTTGTGAGTCAACCCCAACTTTTTTTTGTAAATAAACTCAAATTCCATTCAATCAAAACATAAAAGACAAAACCCCTGATTTCTTTTATATAAATATGAATATAAACCACACATAATTAATGTAAAGAAAAAGGAATTCAATAATACCTTCATGATTACATCTTTGTGACTAATTAGCTTTTATATTTCAACAGCCCATGGCCACAGTGGTTGAATTGAAAAAGAAATTGTTCTTTTTCTGAAGTGAAGAAATGAGGGAAGAAGAATGATCAATTAAGCTTATCGTTAGATCGGACAACAAAGCAGGCGAAAGTTAGCCCATCACTGAAATAGCACAATTTTGTCAGAATGCATGATGCTCCTTAGTATACAGTGTAATGCTAGATTTTCATCAAAACAGATGAACCAGATAATCAAACACGTTAATCCATAGATATTTACCTACGTATAATACTAACTGCATAAAAAAAAACGTTGAAGAATAGTCGATATGATGAGCTTATTTTCATCATCACCTCCAGTAACAAAGAAGTAAATGATCTTCAGAAAACTTGCAGATGACAATGTTGTTGTCTCACTTTTCGTATATATTACCTACATATGGTGTAATCATGAAACCAGACCAAACATACCACATCTCTCTTTAGGTTTTCTGTCTCGAACCAAGGCGTTCAAACACTATCTCAAAAACGCAACATCATCAACACCACAACAGCAACATCAACTTGTTAAAAAGGATCGGAGAATGTTCACTCCCTTTGATGATAGTTCAATAACGAAGCAGGCTGTGGCTACCTATTCACACGACGGCCGAGATCTGGATATAAAGAGAAAGAGCTATTTCGATTGAAACTCATAATATCAACCGTATTTTGGGGTGTTTGGGATGCTGATCTTTTAAGTGCTTACATACTTAAATATAAGCAATAACTAACCTAATGACCATCACCATCACTCACATGACTTGAAGTTCCTGCGGTTTAAAAGCAAGAAAACTGAACACCCCTAACTGTAGCGGCAAGAGTATCAACATCAGGCCATCAGCAGTAGTCTGATCTGCATCTTGTGTCAGCGCTAGCAGATTCGTAGATTTTCTAAAACACAATACAACATAAGTTGTTAAGCTTCTTAAAAAAAACTCACTTGGTATAAATAGGGTGCTAGGATTAGTTTATTTGCTTAAAGATATGCCGTAACATTACGACCACTCATAAATAATTGGTTTACACTCTCAAAGGTTATGGAACATATTCAGTTATTGGTTTACTGATATATAGTAAATCAAGTAATAATTGGTGTTCTACAGCAAACACATAACTTATTAACAATCACAATTATTACTACAATTAGATAAGCAATAAAAAAGTATCAGCTTAGTAGCTTCAGTAGGCCTGCATAAATCTCGAACACCCTGAAAGTGCATTAAGACATAGGGTCTTTTCAAAACGATTGACCCGAACCAAAAAAAAATCACAATATTTACTACAATTTATTCTATTGTTCAAGATCGCCATATATAATGCATTCAGTGTTTAAGATATCAGGGGTGTCGCTAGAGAATCTTCAAAAACTTGGTGGAAACTGAAGGATCATTAGGTCATTCGGGATCTTCTGAACTTTCTGAGGTTGTGACATGTACTAAGGCAGCTACGTAATTATAAAGCCACATAAAACATGTTTCCGTGTCATAAACAGATGATATTCCCAGCTGATCCAAGTACCTGCATTAGTTCAAATAAATTCAAATACGTTCATCCTGCTATTGGTATTCAACCATCAAGCTCATAATACGTTGATTCTTGTTGTGATTTATTTAAAAGTATGGAAAAGCGTAAACTATCTGATGTCTTGATTGACGGGTTACCATAAATCTGCAATTTTCTTGTGTTCATGTCATCGCCATGCTTCCTTCAAGTGAGCATCCAACAAAAGCACCCTAAAAATCAACCCAAAACAATAGAGAAACAGCTAATTGGTCCAATGCATCTACATGAGTTACTTTAAAATTACTATAATTGGTT